>CALYKY020000207.1:0-115226 GCA_944739405.2 Euclidia mi
CGCTCGCTGGCGTCAGCGAAACCTATTAAGTTGATGTTACATCCATCTACCAACCCAAGATGACGCGGAATAGTAATTTGATTGAGCGCGGTAAGCTCAATACAAAACTGGCCCCAAGCGGCGACAATATGGTCAGGGGGTGTTTCATCCCACTCACACTTTGATAGCCAAAGCTCTTTGATCAAGAGCTTGGCGTACAAAATTGTGGGAGCCACAAAACCCATTATGTTCCATAGTCAAGCCACTGTGGACAGCATAGTGCGTTTGGTGCACTTATCATCTGGTGGTGAGACGTCAAACCGAAAACTATCGCAGGATTTGTCCCAGCGTAAACCGAGAACCTTATGCGGTACAGACTTCTCAAACTCAATGTCTGGAAAAGCCTTATGAGAATCTGGTATGCGTGCGAGAACCTCCTTAGAGTTGCTCGTCCATTTGACCAGATCAAACTGGCCTCGCTTGAAAAGCTGAATGAGCTCTTCACAAAGCGAAATTGCTAGCGGAGCGGGTATGACACTACAGGCAAGGTCATCCATATACAAAGCGGAAGTGTAGTATAGTGTAGCGTAGCATAGCATAGCATAGCATAGCATGGCATGGCATAGCATAGCATAGCGTAGCATAGCATAGCACAGCATAGCATAGCGTAGCATATCATAGCGTAGCATAGCGTAGCATGGCGTAGCATAGCCTAGCATAGCATAGCATGGCATGGCATAGCATAGCATAGCATAGCATAGCGTAGCATAGCATAGCATGGCATAGCATAGCATGGCGTAGCATAGCATAGCACAGCATAGCATAGCGTAGCATAGCATAGTGTGACGGCCGGTGTCATGCCAAGCTGTCATCACTACCGTTGCCAAGGACTTCTGACGTCTACACGACAAACTGTCCGGTCATCAAACACAATAATTTATTAGCAAAGATGTTTGAAGACTATTTTATTATTTGGAAATGAGTTTTTAGTTCGATGACGTATACACTTTGTCAAGTGTTCGCCAAATTCACCAGTCATTGACAACAAGGCGATGGCCGTGCGGATAACACATTCCGCTCACGTTCTGAAGGCGTGGGTTCAAATCCCAGTCATAACTGTTATGTGGATTATGGTTTTTGTGAAATTTGGGAAATGTTTATGAATATTTGGCAAATATTTAAAAGATTATTTAAATATTTCGAGTAAAAGTTAGAAAATTCTAGAAACTTCAGGAAGGAATGGAACCCCCCCGTGGGATCTCCACCTTGTCATGGGGAGGGCTCAGTAACCGTGGATTGGTCACCCGCGGTGAAGCTAAGAGGAATCCAGGAGGGGACGCTCCGCGTGGGCTTGGAGGGGCCTGCGCAGGATGCGTCCAACGGTGCGAGTGCGGGGGACAGTTCTGTCTGTCCCTTGCAGTCGGGTGCGGTCGCGGGAGGAGAGGCGTGTCGGTGTTGCGTTGCCGCGCGCCCTATCTCCCGCGACCAAATGGGGGCGCACCATTCGATGCGTCGCGGTGGGGCCGCAGAGGAAGAGGAGATGCGGTGTTGCGTTGCCGTCCTCCCTATTCTCTGCGGCCGCTGGGCATTTTGGCGGCGGAGTCCAACACCTAAATCCGTGGCCAAGGGGGTTTTGTTCGGGGCCCGCCTGACCATCTGGCGGGCCAATACCCGTCGGAGGGTGGCGACGAGTGCTTAGGTGATGCCCCACCCTCCGACACACGGGTATATGGCGGCAGTTGAGGTGGTTTTTAGTGGAAACACCACATACTCCGGCTCTTATTTCCCCCAAGAGTCGGAGATCCGAAGGGATTTTCCACCTCGTAAAACAAAAAAAAAAAAAAACAAGGGAAGGAATGGAAAGCTTAAAAAGAGACAGGAGATGGAAACACAAATTTAAATATTTCGAATAAAGATTAGAAAATTCTAGAAACTTCAAGAAGGAATGGAAAGTTTATAAAGAGACAGGAGATGGAAAAACAATTGAATAAAGAAAAGACAATCGAAATTGGGAGATCTAGAACATTCTTAGGGGTATATAAGGCGGTGTAGACGCGCTAAGCGCCAGTTTGAGTTGAAAAGTGGTAAAGTGAAGAAGAAAAGGAAGAAGTAAAGGAAGAAAGAAGAAGTAGTAAAAAAGTGAAGTGAAAGTATAGTACAGTAAAGTGCAGTGAAGTGCAGTGAAAAGTGCAGTGCAAAAGACGCTAGTGTTGGTGCTGTCTGCGTCGAAATTAAACGGCGTGTCGTGTGTCAAGTCGAATAAAGTGTCATCAGTGCTACTCGGTGTTTCCTTCCAAACCCGTTACCCCCGTCCATAACAATTGGTGTCAGAAGTGGGATTAGAGATGCCAGTCATGCCGAGGGAAGGGCCTACGACACGTGCGAGGGCTGCCGCTCAAGAACAAGGCGACTTTAATCCGGAAGTTGTAGGCAGGGAAGCTCCTTCGCAAGGAGGCGGATCCGAAGGAGGGGTACCTACGTCCGCAAGTGCAGCTAATCCGCTATCTCTCGCAGACCTCGCAGCAATATTCCAGCAAACTTCGCAGCGACTCGAGTCTCAGCTTAAATCCGAACTTCAGCAAAACTCGCAGCAGCTTGAATCTCGACTCGAGCAAAACTCGCAGCAGCTCAAATCCGAACTGCAGCAAAACTCGCAGCAACTCAGCGAGATAAAGGAAAGCCAGGATGAGATTCGCCGTTATATATCTGAGAACCCTCGTAAGATTGCCGAGATAGAGATGTGTATCGGTGAAGTGCAATCTCGCGTGACTACCATTGAGGAAGAGATGCAGACCCGCATGGCGTCAGTAGTATCGGAAGAGGTGCAGACCCGCATGGCGTCAGTCGTATCGGAAGAGGTGAAGTCCCGCATGGCGTCAGTATCGGAAGAGATGCACACCCGCATAGCTACTGTAGAGGAGGAGTTCAGGAGGATAAAGACTAACGTCTCTTCGGTTACAGTAGCCTCATCAGGTGCTGGTAATTTTAAAGTACCTTCTTTCGACAGTACTTCATCTTGGGAGGCGTACAGGATGCAGTTTGAAGCCGCTTCTTCTAGTAACAGCTGGAACAGAGAACAGGCCAAGAATGCACTCGTTCTGGCGTTACGCGATGGTGCATTATCAGTGCTACAGTCTGTGGGGAAAGACGCCACATATGAACAGCTCATCGAGGCTCTTGAGTCCAGGTATGGAGAGGCGCATTTGGAATTTGTATTCCGTGCTCAGTTGCGTAACCGCTGTCAGCGCCCTAACGAGTCATTGCAGCAGTGGTCCATAGAAGTAGAGAAGATGGTAGGAAAAGCTTACCAGTCTGCACCCCCGGCACAAGTCCAAAGCATGCGTCTCCAGGCGTTCATTGGTGGCATTTATGACGATGAGGTCAGGACAGCCGTTTGTCTGAAGCACCACAACAATGTTAAGGACGCTTTAGCGCATGCTCTAGAAGTGGAGGCTGTCCGTCGAGAAATTAAGGGTGGACGAGTCCGAGTTATGGCCGCAGAAATGCAGCGAACAGACCGAAAATTTGTCCCAAAATGTTATAGCTGCAGGGAACTAGGACATTTAAGCAATAGCTGTCCGAAACGTAAACGTAAGACTGACGCTATTGTTCAAACGTCAGAACACGACCATGGGAGAAACTTTGAATCGCAACTCTTTCAAGAAATCTGCAAGATGATGGGGATCCACAAAACTAGGACAACTCCGTATCACCCTCAATCGGATGGAATGGTGGAGAGATTTAACCAGACATTGGAGCGCTATCTTGCTAAAGTGGTCGATAGCCATCAGAGAAACTGGGACGAATATATCCCACTATTTCTTCTGGCTTACAGAGCCGCAGTACATGAAAGTACGGCAACAACCCCGGCGCGAACAAATTTAGGAAGGGAGCTACGACTTCCAGTAGACCTTCTTGCTGGATGTCCACCGGGGACACCTAGCTGTGTTACCGATTATGCATGTGAATTAAGAAGAAAGCTCGAAGAAATTAATGAACACGTTAGACAAGAGAATTTACAAGCGGGAGTAAGAATGAAGACCCGATATGACAGACGTGCAAATGCAAGAGAATTCGAAGAGGGAACTTTGGTGTGGCTTCATAATCCGGTCCGATGTAAGGGAAAATCTCCCAAATTACAGCCAAGCTGGGAAGGACCATATACTGTAATAAAGAAAATTAACGATGTAACCTACAGAATTCGAAAAACACCTAGAAGTCCACTGAAGATTGTTCATGTGGATAGGATAGCGGTATATCATGGATCCAACAATGCTCGGGACGAGCATGTCTTAGAGAGGGGGTAGTGTGACGGCCGGTGTCATGCCAAGCTGTCATCACTACCGTTGCCTAGGACTTCTGACGTCTACACGACAAACTATCCGATCAAACACAATAATTTATTAGCAAAGAGGTTTGATTTATTTTATTATTTGGAAATGAGTTTTTAGTTCGATGACGTATACACTTTGTCAAGTGTTCGCCAAATTCACCAGTCATTGACAACAAGGCGATGGCCGTGCGGATAACACATTCCGTTCACGTTCTGAAGGCGTGGGTTCAAATCCCAGTCATAACTGTTATGTGGATTATGGTTTTTATGAAATTTGGAAAATGTTTATGAATATTTGGCAAATATTTAAAAGATTATTTAAATATTTCGAGTAAAAGTTAGAAAATTCTAGAAACTTCAGGAAGGAATGGAAAGGTTAAAAAGAGACAGGAGATGGAAACACAAATTTAAATATTTCGAATAAAGATTCGAAAATTCTAGAAACTTCAAGAAGGAATGGAAAGGTTAAAAAGAGACAGGAGATGGAAAAACAATTGAATAACAAAAAGACAATCGAAATTAGTAGATCTAGAACATTCTTAGGGGTATATAAGGCGGTGTAGACGCGCTAAGCGCCAGTTTGAGTTGAAAAGTGGTAAAGTGAAGAAGAAAAGGAAAAAGTAAAGGAAGAAAGAAGAAGTAGTAAAAAAGTGAAGTGAAAGTATAGTGCAGTAAAGTGCAGTGAAGTGCAGTGAAAAGTGCAGTGCAAAAGACGCTAGTGTTAGTGCTGTCTGCGACGAAATTAAACGGCGTGTCAAGTCGAATAAAGTGTCATCAGTGCTACTCGGTGTTTCCTTCCAATCCCGTTACCCCGTCCGTAACAATAGCATAGCATAGCTAATTAGTGCTTTATCTTACACACAGTTTTAGCACCCACCTTGATCTCTTGAAGAGCAGAACAACAACAAGACGTAATACAATGAAAAGTATGTAACGTAGGTACGGTACCCATAATCACATACCCAAATACCGTCTCAATAGCGGGCGGTAAATCATATCGCTCACTACGTACTATTTTAGTTAGTAGCAAGTGCGGAAATATTGAAGCTCCGATCAAAAGATCAATGCCTGCCGGATTCGCAAACTCCGCGTCTGCCAGCGGCAATGACTCGAGGTGAGTGAGTGATGCTACGTCTACATTAGCGTTCGGCAATGCGTCCGTAATACGCTCCACGATAAGCGAAGAAATGTTAAAATTAATGTTTCCATCAAAACGCGAATGTATTTTAACATCTACGGAACCCTTGCAATGTTTTTCTGATCCGCCTATCCCTTTGACGGTTGAGTTAGTATTTTTAAAGTTATTCCATAATCCGAGGTGTTTGAAGCATTCCGATGTTATTAGATTGGTCTGAGACGCGCTATCAAGTAGACAACGTACCATGTGCGGCGACCCATTAACACCATAAACGATAACTTGCGCTGTCGCTAACAGAACAGTCTTAGACGTCATACACTGCGTTTTGGCCCTGCGCGGATCACTATAGATGCGCGAGTGCCGTCCTCGCGTGCGCGTCGCCCGCGTAATGGACGTCGTACACAACGATACTTCACCCTGAGGCGTGGAGGGGGAAGTCACCGTGGCCTGCACCTGCGACGTAAGTGTGTCAAGGTTAGCGGCTTGGCTTGACAACGGGTTATCTTTATCGAAATGTAGCAATGAATGATGTTTTTTATTGCATAAGCGACACTTTGTCTTACTAGAACAATTACTTGTATTATGTTTTATGCTTAAGCAATTAATGCAAGCTTTGTTATCTTTTACGCATTTAAAACGCGCGGTTGGATTCAAATTATCGAAGGCGTCGTGCACTATATTACTGTACAGACACTACTGTGAATTAATTTTATTAGATTCCGAGCATTTTACGTAAGATTGTGGATTAGGGACCGTGTTATTATTACTATTTCGCGATTTATTCAACCTTTGTTTGTTGCTGTTAGTGTTAGACGGGCCAGGTGAACCAGACTGCGTATTATGAAATATTCGACACTGATCTTTGATGAACGAAATAAAACTATCTAGTGTAGGTATTTTATTATTGCGTTCCGTCATCTCAAATGCGCGAATTGTGTCAGTGTAAAACTTTTTTAAAGAGAGTTGAAGCAACATAAAGTCGGAAAGATCTTCTAATTTTAAGTTCCTAAGAGAATTAACCGCGGTTACGAAGTTATCAATAAACAGCTGGAAATTCGAGACAGACGCGTTGCCGGACAGTTTGAGATTTAAAGCTTGGTCAAAGTAGGTAGACGCTAGGACGCGCGAGTCTTGATATCTGTCAAGTAGTGACTGAAATATGACCTGATAATTCTCAGCACTGGGTGTGACACCTGCAAATACGGACTGGGCCTTCGGTGACAGTTTACCTATTAAATAGTACAACCTGTCAGCATCTGTCAGAGAACCATTATCGTGCACTGTAGACTTAAAACTCGCATAGAATAACGGCCAATTTCGTTTATCTCCGTCAAACGACGTAATCTCGATTAGCGGTAATCTCGGTTTGCGGGCAACGGGCTCTGCTGAACATTTACCCTCCAATTGAGATTGTATACGCTGAATAATACAATAAAGATCTTCGAATGAGGTGTACGCCTCATAGTTCGGTTTTTCATCAGGATTGATAGAAAGTAATCTTGCGTTATAATCGTCTAACAACTTATGAAAATCTGTTCGAATACTATCTACTGTCATACAATAACTGAGAAATGCTTCGCTATTACTGTCAGAAATAGAGGCGGTTTTTGAACGCTCGTATATGTTTTGAATGCGCTCAAATAAAATATTGCGTTTTGCTTCTAAGATTGTCATCTCTTTGTCTTCCGACACGCGTGACTTCTTTTGTTGTGACATGCTTACGTAAGTATAAGCTAATGAGACCGAAACAAAATAAGAATATCTAATGTACCTATTATTTTACCTAAGTAGGCTAAGTAGGCAACACTTTAGAGCTGTGGAATTAAAAGTTGCTCGAAATATGAGATTTACAAGACAACTATGATAGTTCCAGAAATAATAATTGAGTAAGTAGGTAGGTACATAAAAGTTTACATGGATGCGGCCGGAAACAACCATGTGATGGTTATGTGAATATATTAGGAGTATAGCTAGGTGCTATAACTGCCTAGGTATAGCGATATAACGTATAAAAACGTAAATGAATCCGACTCGTATGGATCAAAAAAATGGTTCGGCGATACACCGAAACAGTAGGTTCTAGGCGACTTGGAGAAGGAAATGGACTGTATACAAATGATAGCGGGTTTTTAGTCGCTTAGGATTGGATACGGGAAGAGGATGTGGAAAAGGATTGTGAGTGGGTATAGGATATTCTAATGATGAGGGGCACTTACCTTGTACGGCAATCTTCTTCTTCTCAGAAGGGCACTCTCAAGCAGCAAGCAGAATCAAGCAGCTGCATCACGAAACCACCAGGAGGGTTACGTGATGCAGCTGCTTGATTCACTACACTACATAAATCACTTTCACTTGCGAGCGGTTTTGTATAAGCGGTAATAATTATAGCGGGAGCGGCGCGGTGCGGTACGGTATAGCGGACACGTATTTAGCGAATTCTAAAGTTCTAGACTGTTTCTCGCGTCGACGCTCGCGGCGACCAATCCGCGAAAGGCGTGCCCCTTCTTGGGAATGGGAGAAAGGGACGGAAACATGGTATCGCTCGCACTAGACAAGCGTAGAACGATTGACTTTGATGCGATTAGTTATAGATAGGAAGGTAGATGGCGCTACCACTATCACAGTCATTTGCCAGTCATGATGCTCGAATCTGAAAGATGAAATGTGCTGAATCCCGCCCAAATGACATATGTATCTCTTAGAAACCTAAGGAAAGATCAATGATAGGGATTTCACTCTGTGAGGAAGTAAGGAACGAGGTTATCTGGACATTGTTTAAAATAACTGACTTAGTTTAAGATGGTATCAAACTGAAGTGGTAGTGGGCTTGCCACATCTGATGCAGAACTTGCAATTGACACATCCATGAAGTAAACAGGTTCTCGAAATGAGACCACGTTTCGGCAAGCGTAGTGTTGAACGCCTCTCAGCCTGATACAACGATGACAGGAGGCAGGTAGAGTTTACATTGCGCAAATGAAAAATAAGGTTTTGTGACGCACCCTGGGGGAGGCCTACATTCAGCACTCCAGCAAGATGAGATGAGATGAGGTAGGTAGGAATGCAATAACAATGGAAAACCTAACAGCGTTTAACTTGTGTAAGGTAAACGTACGTAATTCCGGCAGTGTCCCGGTACCCGGTAACTAGTCGGTTTTTATCATTTTGTAGGTTTCTACCAAAAGAATATTGAAGTTTGAGAATTGCAATACATACTTGATATTATTTCGTATAATTATAATATGAACGCTGCTGAATAACTGCAATGGTTGCAAAACTATACTACAATGAAAGTGTGGTGTGCGAAAATTTTGTGGAATTTCGAGGTTCTGTCACTAAACTACGAAGCTACCACATTGTATTGGGTTGCTTATCATATTGCTGCGGATAGCGGCACTGTGAAAGTGTTTATTTGCTTAAATATTTGAGTTAATTATCTTGCGATATAGTCCATAAGCGGCGATGAATTTAATGAAATAGTAAGTATTTTGGCATATTACATTTACTGGGACTCAGAAACCCCCACATGACCCAGTACCCGGCAATATTATACCCTTTTTTACCGGATACTGGTACACGAGTTAACTTCGTACTACCCGTTGCACCGGAGCCCATTACTGCACCTTAGTGCCTTGCAATAAGTCTCATTATCTTTTGAAACTGTAGTCGTGTAGTAGTACAGTATTAATTATAACATTATATGTTCTGCCTGATGCTGAGACGTACACTACCACTTGATTCTAAACCCTATCATATGCAAGGGCTTGATGTTTATATTTCAAAACGTATTTTATTACGAGGCATAAATACTTATTTATAATGAAAAATAAAACGGTCCTCTGCTCGCATTTCTTAATTTGTATAGAGTACTCGCATGATGGAGCTGGAAAGTGGCCATAGGAACTCCGCAATAAAACGACCCAAGCCCATCGAGTTTGAGCTCGTTTTAATCGTATTGACGAAAAATCTGATCCTATATGGCAACCAAAGTTTGATGATGCGTTGTCAAAGTTGACTTCAACTCAAAGTAGATTTCAAATCATAGTTGAGTTCAACTGAACAAGGAGTTCCACTGAAACATGAGTTCAACGTGACAGACCAATTGGGCGACCACAGCGCCCTCGAGCTACTTTACCGAAGTTACCTATCCCGGATGTCAAACAGAGTGAGGTACGGATGGCATTTGAGCAAATTAGGAAAAATAAAGCACCTGGTGATGACGGAATCACTGCAAAACTCCTCTGAACAGGTGGTGACACAACCTTGAGAGAGCTAGCAAGTCTTTTCAATACCGTCATCCACAAAGGTTCAACTGGAGCAGGAGTATGGTGATTCTATTCTTAAAAAAGGTTGCAAAACTTTATTGAAGAATTACAGATCCATTTCACTCCTGAGTCATATCTACAAGTTGTTTTCGAGGGTTGTAACATACGACTCGACGACTTCCAGCCATTAGTGCAAGCCGGGTTTCAAAAAGGCTTCATCACCGTGGACGACATCCATACTAAAGACCCATGAGTACAACCAGCCGCTGTGTATGGCATTCGTGGACCACCAGAAAGCATTCGACTCTATCGAAACCTGGGCAGTTCTTGACAGCCTGCAACGATGACACATTAGCTGGCGATATATAGAGGTGTTAAGATACATAGAGTTGCGTAGGGGAGTCCGGCATGGGGATGTAATATCTCCAAAGCTGTTCACCAAGGCACTTGAGGATGTCTACAAGACACTGGAGTGGGTTCAACGAATATCAACGGCGAGTACATCTCACACCTTCAATTTGCTGACGACATCGTCCTAATAGCAGAGACGTTGGAAGAGCTTAGCGGAATGCTGTCGACCTTAATGAAGCCTCCCCGGTGGATTGATCTTGGCATGAACCTGGCTAAAACGAAGGTAATATTCAATGAACACGTCGTGTTTAGACTGATCTGCATTGACGGTTCCTTGCTCGAAGTTGTGCAACAGTGACATACTGTTGTTGACATACCTGGGGCAAGTAATACAGTTGGGTAGACAGAGCTTCGAGAAGGAAATCGATAAGTGGATTCAGTTGGTGTGGGCAGCATTCGGTAAGCTACGTCGGATTTTCTCGTCGCCTATCCCTCAAAGCCTCAAGACAAAAGTCTTCAACCAATGCTTCCTACCAGTAATGATATACGGTGCTGAAATCTGGACACTCATGGTAGTGTTGGTCCATAGATATAAAATAGCTCAGCGTACTAAGGATCGAGCTATGCTCGGAGTCTCTCTAAAGGATGGAATTTGCACCGAGCTCATCAGGAAGAGAACTAGAGTCACCCACATAGCTCGCCGTATAAGCAGTCTGAATTGTCAATGAGCTGGCCACGTCTCCCGAAGGACCGACGACCGATGGAGCAGATAAGTCTTAGAGAGAAGGCCCAATTTCAGCAAACAAAGAGTGATTGTTGAGCTGATTGCACGGTTGGCGTCGTGGTTTAAGAGGCCACCTCGCAGCTTGGCACTTGCCTAGTGTTGTGCGTTCAATACTGGGTGTTCATCGTGTCGGTTGTATGTTGGGAAAGACTCCCGCGACACTGGGTTTATCCCTAGTGCGTGAGTTGTGCTATTAAAGAAAGGGCCTTGCGAAGCTATAGATTTTACCTAAATTGTAATTAAACCAAGCGCATACGAAATTTTCTTGTACCTGTAGTTAATTGTTTTATATCTTTGATTTTGATATTTTTTCAGAAAACTATATAACAATTTTGTTGTTTAGCTTAAAGCCAAAGAAATTTACTGTAAGAATTTTACTTTTACAGTAATTTTAAAAGTTCAAAAATAATGTGATGTAGGTATACTCTTGTTTGTGTTTAGTTTATTTTAGAAAGCAGTTGAATAGATATAAACATAGTATTACGACAATTTTAATTCTTGCTTGTGATTTCCTTTGAAATACATTACACAATATTTAAAAATAAAAAGTTCAAATATTATAAACTTTAACACTAAGCAAATACGGTTCAAATTCGCGGTTAAATTTGCCGGTATCTGGGACAATCTACCGTTTACTAGGACAAATCTACCGGATACTGGTACAAATGGGTCTTTTCAACCTTTATTTAAATTAAAGTATTCTTAACGTCATATATATCAAAAGCTATAAAATTGCTCGAAAACTAGAATAAATTATCTATAAACTTCCGTAAATTTCATTTTTGTTAGTCTTTTAACCTTAACATAGCAGACCTGCAAAGTCAGCGAAGTTCAGAATTTCACGGCTATTGGGACGTTTACCTTCAATCCAAATGGAAAACTAAATACTAGCATCCTGGGACTGGACGACAAGAAGACTACAGTGTTTGTTTCCGAAAATTTAACAACCGAAAACAAAAACTTACACGCCGCTGCCCGACTTTGTGCTAAGAAACTCAATTATAAATATGTGTGGGTACGCGGCGGACGCGTATATATGCGTAAACAACCGGAGGACGAGTCGGTATTCATTCGTAATATGGACGTTCTAAATAAACTAACTTAGTTAATTGTATTCTTTTCTGTAAGGATTTGCTATTTTTTTAACTTGTGTCTGTGTTTATTTAACTTCAACATTCTCTAGTAAAATTAATTGTTACTTTCAAAATGTTAGGGGCCTGACAACTACAACTGCAGATTTTTACCTGAGTGCGTTAACAAGTGATTACGATATTATTGTACTTTGTGAGACATGGCTGGCGAGCGACATACTGGACTCTGAATTGTTTTGCAATCGTTATTTGGTTTATAGGCGCGACCGGGAGACTTCTGGTTTTCATAATAATAAATCTGGTGGTGGTGTACTGGTGGCCGTGCCGAGGCGCCTGTCTTCCTCTAGACTGACCGTTTATGAAAATAATGCGAGGATCTATGGGTAAGTATTGATATTTTTATAAACAACCGGCCACTGAAACTTTTTATTTGTGCAGTATACATACCTCCACATGTGCAAAAACACATATTAGACCATTTCCTGGATAATGCTAATCGCGCTTTAGAACATTCTAATGCCGCGTTATTATTAGGTGATCATAATTTGAGTGGTATTGAATGGAGTGGTCCGTCGGGTTCACCACTGCTAGCCTCGGCGAACAAGACTGGCATTTACGAACGGAATCTTTTGGACTTTATTTCTTTTAATAATTTGAAACAATATAATTGTATTCTTAATCATAAAAACAAAATCCTTGATCTTGTTCTTACTGATGTTTCATTGGACGGGCTGGGTATGTCTGGGAACCCTTAATGTAATATGGACTCATACCATCCGCCTCTTGAATTTAACATGCTGTGTAACATCGGTGAAAGCACCTTGCTTCCTAACCGTGACCCGAAATTCCAGTTTCATAAGGCTGATTTTTGTCAGATTATTGAGGAACTTAGGTAAACGTGTTGGCAGGAAATTTTGTAATGAATTGTTCTATAAAATGATTTATAAATTTATCACGAAATATGTGCCGAAATCAAAGGTTAAGTCTCATAAATACCCGACGTGGTTTAATAAAGATCTTATCCGCCTATTACAGGAAAAAAAACAAATATCGTATTTTATATTCTAAATACAAGAATCCGCTGGACAACATATCGTATAAGTTGCTTAATGAAAGGGCTCAGTTTGCTTACAAAAAGTATATAAATTCTTTAGAATCGTCCATTACTTCTAATCCTAAATTGTTTTGGTCATTTTTAAAGCAAAAGAGAGATGGTAAAAGCACGTATCCGTCAACCATATACTATAACGATAAACGGGCTGATCGGGGTTCAGACATTTGTAACCTTTTTGCTTCATGTTTTTCCTCAGTCTTTGATTCTGGCCTAGGTAACACAACATCTCATACGTATAACACCACATCTACAAGAAATCAGGACACACATGCATTACATCAACCGAAATTCTCAAGGGAGTCTGTTGTCAGTGCTTTAAAAAGACTTGACCCTCGTAAAGGACCTGGCCCCGATGGACTGCCTTCTTGTTTGCTGTTAAATGTTGCGAGGTCTTGGGAGAGCCCCTCTCTATGATTTTTAATAAATCCTTGCGTTCAGGCTGCTTTCCCAAGGCATGGAAAGAATCATTAGTCATACCAATGTTTAAGTCTAGTGATAAGTCTGCTGCGAATAATTATAAACCCATGTCTATATTGTCCGTGTTCAGCAAGGTTTTCGAGTCAATAATTTACCCTCTTATTTCATGGCATGTAAAACATATACTGATGCCAGAGCAACATGGTTTCATCAAAGCTCGATCCACAGGCACGAATCTTGCTTGTTTTGTATCGCATGCGGTGGACGCTGTAGACCGTGGAACACCTGTGGACGACATTTATACCGATTTTAGCCGCGCATTTGACAGAGTGGATCATGCAATATTAATTAGCAAATTGTATAATTGTGGTATTGCAGGCAGTTTGTTGCAGTGGTGCCAGTCTTGATACTTGATAATTGATGGCACGGGCTGTTTCCGCAACTCCACGTCTTGGCGTGTATTTTGCGTGCGGTTGGGAATGGTGTCGTCATTCCAGCCACCCCAGCTCTTCGAGGAAGGCCAGCAGACTCTTGATGAGGCCCACTGCTTCCCTCAGGGTGCTGTGTCTTGTCAGGTACAGCTGCCTGTACTGTGCGACCTCAGGGCAGTAGAGGAGCAGGTGGGCTGCCGTCACGTCTGCTGCCATACAGGCCCTGCACAGCGGGCTGTCGGTGATACCTATAGTAAATAGGTGTTTATTAAGGAATCCGTATCCTGTGTAGGCGGCCGTGACTGTCTGCAGTTGTTGTTTGGACAGCCGGAGGATTTGTTTAGCTATCTTACCGTCTACTGCAGGAAGAGCCTCCTTGGCCTGCCTACATGTTTCAATACCAATCCAGGACTGGTTGTGTTGGGTCCTGGTCCTATTTCTTACCAGGTTGCGATGAAATCCAGAAGGGAGGGGAATAATGGGCTCGGGTCCCACCACCTCTAAAGTGGCCCCTCTTCTGGTGCCAGTCTTATCTTAATAATCGATTTTCGCGGGTGGTAGTTAATGGGTTCACAGCTAGCTCTTACAGTACCCCGTCAGGAGTTCCCCAGGGATCACATTTAGGGCCACTTTTCTTCAACATTTTCATCAATGACGTGGAGTCCTGCTTCATTCATTCTCACATCTATATATATGCTGATGATCTTAAGATTATAAAACGCGTTGACAATGATTGTGATACGCACAGATTGCAGGAGGACCTTGATCGCTTTACTCAGTGGTGTTCAGATAACAAGATAATGCTTAACGTTGACAAGTGTTATCACATTCATTTTTCGAAAAAGAAAGGACCTTAGTTTAAAAACTACACAATTGACAACCATATAGTTGTGAAAAAGGAGGTCATCCGCGACCTCGGCATCCACATCGACAATAAGCTACGATTCCACAATCACATCGATAAGATAGTCACCAAGGGATTCAAACTATTAGGATTTGTGTTGCGTAACAGTAGGGAGTTCAAAAATGCCTCAAGCTAAATTTCGATTTTTAATTCTCTCGTGAGATCTGGTTTAGAATATTGTAGTACAATTTGGACTCCCTGCTACGATATACATCGTTTAGAATCGTCGTTTAGAATCGGTACAAAAATGATTCATGTGGCATTTGTCATATCAGTGTAACATGGCTAAGAAATTACCTTCCTATGACGCTCGATTAAAATATTTTAAGCTTACAACTTTAGAAGATCGTCGACTGATCCTGGATCATATCTTTCTATACAAGATTATTGATGGTCATATTGATTGTTCTAATTTGTTCAATAGAATAAATATTAATGTGCCTTACAAGTTGGCTCGGCCCTCGAGATATCAACCTTTTAGCGCTAAGACCTCTAAAACTAATTTAGGACATTTCTCAACCAGTAACAGATTGCAAGTCCAGTATAGTCGCCTGTCGCGCTCACCAGGTGTTGACATTGATATGTCTTACAGCCTTTTCAGATTCAAATCTATTTTGAACAAAAGCATGCAGGTAAAGGTCTGCTGCGCTCTTAGTAAATAAACCAGTGACTTTATTACGCCTTTTATGGGCAAGTTCATGTATTTGTGTTTTATATTTGTGTATTTGTGTTTTATCTTTCACTATTAGGTGTATAAATTTATTATATATGTAAGGTCCCCATTTTTATTAAAATTAATATCGATTGGAATTTAATAATTTGTAGTCGATTGACTCGTCCGAGTCACATCACTATCGAAATAATTCAAAATGGCGGTTGGCGAGAGCGGGCATTCTATTCCGGGCGACGGTACTGAACGGACGGTGGCTCTTAGGAAATATTATAATATCTGTACAGTGTAAAGGTGTGTCCGAAATATAAATTGTATTGGAATACAACTGGAGTTTTACTACAAATCAGAAGTGGTAAGTACATGCTCAGATTAATTTATATTCGTTTTAGTTCAAATTATGATTTTACGTGTGCGCGTATGGGGGTATTTTGTATTCGTCCTAGTTTTGAACTTTTGTTAGATATATATTGGAATAGAAAACTAGTTACCAGCGTACAATGTAACAACGCTAACAAATTTAAAATTACCCTCTTCATAGTGTAATAATTGTCTAACGGATTACTACTGTCTCGTTGGTCTCGCGGCATAAATTTTCTCGTGGGACATATCCCGGGTTCGATGCCCGGATCGGGCAATGTATTGTTGGGATTTCTTTGGTCTGGTCAAAAGTGAGTATAGCAATATTTTTTTTTCTTTTATTAGAAAGGAACAACAAACAGCCACAATATGAAACTTAAAATATGAAAATTATTAACATACAATTAAATATGACAATATTGCAGCCCACAACGTTGATCACAGATAATCAATTGGGTGCTTATTTTTATGGTAAAACTAGGGTTACAAATACATAAACATAATAATTTTAGGAAAGCTCCTTAAGTACCAATTCTTTATATTTATTAGGTGTACATGCAAAAATATCAAGATGTTCAAATATTCGGTTATAAGTATCAACCATCCTACGCACGGGGGAACGCAAACCAGAATTGGACTGACAAGTGCCAACAGAAAAAAGTCTGCCAGCGCGCACTTTACGCTTGTAGATGGTCCTAGGAACCACAAAGCATAGCATATTAGACAACTCAATACAATCAAATTTGTTTCTAACAATGTTATATAAGTTAATAGCTTCCAAGTACTTACGTCTATTTTCTAGTGTAGTAAGCCTGTACCTACTAAGCAGTTCATCATATGACAAATAGTGCCCAAAACATCTATAATGCATTGTTCGTAAGAATTTGTGCTGAACAGACTCAATCATCTCTATGTATTTATTGTAGTACGGACTCCAAACAGGTGCAGCGTACTCAAGTTGAGAGCGTACAAGGGATTTGTATAAACAAATGTATGAAGATGGTTTCTTAAAGTCCGTTGTTGAACGCATAACGAATCCATATAGTTGATAAGCCTTATTAACAATTTTTTCCACGTGTAGGTCTAAACAAAGCTTTGAATCAAGTATTACGCCGAGGTCACGAATGAAATCTATTTTGGTTAGGGGAGCATCGCACAGGTTGTATGTGTAGTTTATAATAAATTAGTTTTTGGTAAAATTTATCATGTTACATTTAGGTAAACTAAGTTGTAATTTATTTCTTTGGCAGTATTTGGACAGTCGATCCAGATCCTGCTGGAACAAATGGCAGTCACTCTCATGTCGTATAGCTTTATATATCTTAAGGTCGTCTGCATAGAGTAAAAATTTTGTGTTGAAGAAACATCGACTGATGTCGTTAATATATAAAATAAATAGATAAATAGCAGAGGACCAAGTATTGATATATAATCTCTAGCTCTGCCTAGCTCTTCGAGGATATAGAAGGGAGACTGTGTAACGGATAATTACGAAAAGAATACTACTTGATTATGGTTAGCTTGTGCCGTGAACGTGTGGTCAAGGTCACATTAAGGTGCAACCATGATCTTGAGGAGAAAGCTCCAAGACCGTCTACTTTAATTATTAAATAAAGTGTATCATTGGTAGTGGTTCGGAGGACCAGGGTCAAGGTCATGTTAAGGTCAGAAAAGGGTTCTAAGATATATGCTCCGGGGTTTTATAAAGGGGTATGAATTTTTCATTATTTTTGCGCTAACACGCACCGTTTTCGAGATAGACTATATATATATTATCTATATAGATTCGAGATAATTTACCGTCTATTTAAAAATACAAATTCAAACCGAACTTTTCGTCTCTGAGTTAAAGAAAATGGAGCGAGGCGGGAATGGACCAAGCTGACGCCTGGAGACGCCGGAGCCTGGTGGATCGGGACGCGATGGCGAAGGAGCTGGGCGGGAATCGACTGCGCAGCGAGGTGGACTGTGGAGGTCGCACTCGCTATCGGAGCCGTGGCCCTGCTCATCGCGGCGTCTGCGGCCGGAGCGTCCGGGACGGGGATCCTGGGTCGGAGAGAGAACGAGAGTAACGAGACGGAGTCGGGCGCTTGGAAGAGGAAATCGGCTTGCAACGGAGTCGTCATCGACCGGGTTCCCGACGCCATGGCTCTCGTCGCGGCGACCGTAATGCGTCGCATATTTGTTATTTATTTAATTATTTGTCATTCACACGTTCATGCAGAAATAGTGCAGTGTCCCACAAAACCGTGTCATCGGTTTGACTGTGGGATCCAGTCTCCGTACAGTAAATTAGAACGTTTACATAGATAAAATTACAATAACTACTTATAGCTAACTTCACTCTTAAATTCTAGCACTTATCTAAGTAATATTGCTTAAGTCTCCTTTTAAATATAGTTTCATCATTTTCGTTCCTTATGTCCTCTGGGACATTGTTTGGCGGATATGGCAAACGTTTTTAAAGTTCTACCACCGTAATAATTAAACACTCTTGGTACAATATATTTGCCAGAGGCCATCGATCGGGTGTTATGATTAGTTGTAACTGGTTCCAAGTTATGCCCAAGACTGCCATGGTTGTTTACAGCCAATAAGTATTTATGTTTTAGGGAAATTGGTAGTATTTTACAAATTTTAAATAATTTTGTGTAGACATTTTTATGCTGATTTCAAGTTTTATTATTGACAAGAAGTTTAAGAAACTTTGTTTGGATTGATTCTAATTTATTTAAATATGTTTTGAATGTAAGACCATGGCAATCTAAAGCATGCCGAGAATAGACTCCTAGAGTGACTTATATAAGGATTTCAATGTTCCTTTAGGTACTTTAAAGCTGAAATGATAGAATTTTCCAAGTAATACTCTGTTTTACATCTGTTTTAAATTGTATGATGAATACTCTGTTTGACACAAAGGTAATCTAAATGATGGGACCATGAAAAATGTTCATCTATTTTCATGCTTAAGTATTTAAAACAGTTTACTTTTTCAATAGGTTTACATTGACGGTTTGATAAATTATGAAAGCTTGAATGTTTGTGTGTATACAATACTGGTTCTACTGATGGTCGCAAATATGTATAGTGTGTTATTAGCAGTTTGGTTTTCTCTGACTTGATGACGATGCCGTTATCGTCGCATAGACCGACATCATTGAGACAGGATGAGATGCGGTCTTTTCGAAAGGACAGCCGAGGTGAGCAGCGATGCCGTCTTGAACGGGACGACAAAGCCTTATGACCCCTCCAGAAGTTTTCGTCTCCAAGTACTCATGGATCTCAGAGTTGCGAGTGGGCCGGGCGGCGCCACTTGTAGTCCTGAGGATGTAATTTTGGGCTCTGGAGGCATTGGATGTTTGATTTGTAGGCTGAGGACCACAGTTGGAATCCATAAGTCCATATGGGTTTTATAACTGAGCTGTAGACTCTGGGTTTGTTACTCAGGGACGGAGCGGATTGTTTACCGAGTAACCACAATAGGTTTTTTTTTTAAAACGAAAGTTGACTTCGTTCCGTTTATGTTTTACATGCTCCTTCCAGGTCATACGTTTATCCAAGTGGAGGCCCGGGGGCTTCACACATGTAGATTGAGGTAGCGGTACTTGACCGGGATTTGCTGTTGGGCATAGTTTCTTTAGCGGCATGAAAGTGATGTGGTACGATTTGGGGGCACTCGCTCTAATTCGCCATTTTTGCAACCAGCTATAGGTTTGGTCTGGTTGGATTTGTAAGGGCACCCTGGCTTCATCTGGGTCACTACTAGATGTCAGAAATGCAGCGTCATCCGCAGGCGTCCCAATAATTACGTTTGGGGGCTTGCGGTAGGTCGTGAGTAAATATGTTATACGTATCTGGGCCAAGGACCGAGCCTTGAGGCGCTCCTGAATCGCAAGTGTGCGGAGGGGATCTGGAGCCGCGTTGCTTGACTTGGAGGGTTCTATCCTTTAAATATGATGCCAAAAGAAGGTAGAACGTGTGGGGCAGGGTCCTCTTTATTTTGCACAATAGGCTTTTGTTCCAAACCCGATCGAAAGCATGTTGGACATCGAGAAATGCTGCTGAGCAGTACTCCTTATTTTCGAGACTGTCTTATCTTTTGGTAGACTCTATGCATTTGCAACCTGTGCGAGAGCAGTCCTTGGTTCAGTGATCACCCAGTTGAGTCGTGTTTTGTCTTCTCTATTGCGTGAATGTTGCCACACTCTGCAAAGTCTGCGCTTTTCAGATATCTTGCTGCGGATATCAACTGGAAATAGTTTTCTACGATTGGGTGTTTCTAGAGTGGGAGTATTTTTCCAAGCCGCTACTTGTATCAGGTTGGTGATGTAAGGGCACGCGTGGTCAATGTTTTCGGGATTTTTCAGTGGAAGTTTAAGAATTATATTGGATTCCAGAAATTCACGAAAATTACTCTAGTCTGTTTTTGCATTTTACAGGTTCTCATTATAGAGTACACAGTAAATGATTGTTGTCCTTATCATCAGCATCACTAGACTATGGTCCGAGGAGACGTCGAGGCTTGATACTATGTGAACGTAAAGGGGTTGAATATTTTTGGTGTTATAAAAGTCCAACAAATCTGGTATCTTGTTGCCGTCTGTGGGCCAGTATGTCGGTTCACCAGTAGATAATAGTATAAGTCGATTGGAATCGACGCTCCTTTTTAGTTCTCGACCTCTTGTAACGGTTACTCGTGATCCCCAGTAGGTGTGCTTAGCATTCCAGACCCCACCAGCTATGTAGCGATTCCCCAGAGACTGGAAATATTCTGTGAACATGACGTCTTGCGTTATAAAACTCGCGGTGGGCAATATATGGCCGAGAGGTTCATATGACCATAGCCGTCTTCTATGCGCACTGTGGTAGCTTGTAGGTGATTAGTCGCGTACGGCTGCGGTAGGCAGTGTTTTATGCTATTTTTAATAACAATCGCAGAACCAGCATGAGCTCCGCCATTCGGGTGGCAGGTAAAATACACGCTATATCCGGTGATGCAAATTCGGCTTAGATTCGATTGTTTGTATGTGCTTCGGATATAAGGCATGTATCAAGTTTGTTGGAGTGGAGGAATGCAAGAGTTAGGTGCAAGGCCATTAATGTTCCACGTTGCAAGGTTTAGAGAAGTAATTTGTTGTTCTATAATGAGAGTTGTGATACGGTCCAACATGGAGCACATTTGTTGAATTAGGAGATCGATCGTCTCACTTTGTTTTATGAGTATGCTTTCAAGAGTCAGATTTCGTTGATTGTCAGTAATATCAGTGGTGTTATCAGAAGCTGGTGTAGATTTTGACTGCGTTACGGTCTCGGCGGCTACCACACCTGCATGGGATCTCTGTTGTAGTTCACAATCTTTGGTGGTTGTTGTCTATGGTGGAGGTTTTTAATGACTAAGTGGTAGCTTTTATTGTCCTTTGGGGTGAATAGCCGATAGCCCATTTGACCGGATAACAGTTTTTTTTTTGGGGGCACGTGTAGGGTGGGTCTAGGAAAGAATGGTAGTTCCTACTGACGCGAGTAACTTCACCCCCCTCCCAAAAAAATATTAATTTAAAATAATATTAATGTACCTAGGTATTAATGGTACAGTCCAGAGCTGTATTGTTACAGGCTTATTTTTGTAGCAGTGATAAAACAGCCTATCATTCTAATTTATATTAATTCCTTGTGTATATTATGTCGCTATGATAATAATATGTTGTTAACTTGTGCTAACAATTAAATGGTTAGTAATAGTGGTGTTTTACACATGTTGCGCTAACTATTGTATGAGCTGATATATTGCACTGTTGGTTGTAAAACCGTATTAACTAAATTACGATACAATTGTTAATATAGCCATGATTTTATTTATTAAAGGTCTATTTTGTTATGTGAAAATTCTGGTCAGAATTGGATGGGCTGACCAGAATTATAAGCTATTATAAGCAGTGTAGCAGTTCCTGCTAGAATTGGATGGGTTAGCAGGAACTGCATGTTGGTATTGTTGGTAAATGTCAATCTTGCTAGAATTGGATGGGTTAGCAAGCATTGCATTTATAACACGTAGGCATTGTTGGTAAATGTCATTTATAACATGGTATTGTTGGTAAATGGCATTTATAACATGTAGGTATTGTTGGTAAATGTCAATCTTGCTAGAATTGGATGGGTTAGCAAGCATTGCATTTATAACACGTAGGTATTGTTGGTTAATGTCAATCTTGCTAGAATTGGATGTGTTAGCAAGCATTGCATTTATAACACGTAGGTATTGTTGGTAAATGTCAATCTTGCTAGAATTGGATGGGTTAGCAAGCATTGCATTTATAACACGTAGGTATTGTTGGTAAATGTCATTTATAACATGGTATTGTTGGTAAATGGCATTTATAACATGTAGGTATTGTTGGTAAATGTCAATCTTGCTAGAATTGGATGGGTTAGCAAGCATTGCATTTATAACACGTAGGTATTGTTGGTAAATGTCAATCTTGCTAGAATTGGATGGGTTAGCAAGCATTGCATTTATAACACGTAGGTATTGTTGGTAAATGTCAATCTTGCTAGAATTGGATGGGTTAGCAAGCATTGCATTTATAACACGTAGTTATTGTTGGTAAATGTCAATCTTGCTAGAATTGGATGGGTTAGCAAGCATTGCATTTATAAAACGTAGGTATTGTTGGTAAATGTCAATCTTGCTAGAATTGGATGGGTTAGCAAGCATTGCATTTATAACATGTCTAAGCTTTTATAAGCGATTTATAAAATGTATTGGTCAGAATTGGATGGGTTGACCAGGATTGTAAGCTTTTACAAGCGATTTATAAAATGTATTGGTCAGAATTGGATGGGTTGATCAGGATTGTAAGCTTTTATAAGCGATTTATAAAATGTATTGGTCAGAATTAATGGGTTGACCAGGATTGTAAGCTTTTATAAGCGATTTATAAAATGTATTGGACAGAATTGATGGGTTGACCAGGATTGTAAGCTTTTATAAGCGGTTTATAAAATGTATTGGTGAGAATTGGATGGGTTTACAGGATTCTTTAATGTGATTGTAAGTGCTCCCTCTCGCCGAGTGTAAGGTTTATGTTAAGTTTGCTTGATTGCGTGTATGGGGACATACACGAGGTCAGGATGGACGAGTGTAAGGTCCCCATTTTTATTAAAATTAATATCGATTGGAATTTAATAATTTGTAGTCGATTGACTCGTCCGAGTCACATCACTATCGAAATAATTCAAAATGGCGGTTGGCGAGAGCGGGCATTCTATTCCGGGCGACGGTACTGAACGGACGGTGGCTCTTAGGAAATATTATAATATCTGTACAGTGTAAAGGTGTGTCCGAAATATAAATTGTATTGGAATACAACTGGAGTTTTACTACATATATAGTCTTTCTAAGTCTTATATGAGTTATATATCTTGATTGATTTAGTATCTAACGCATGTCGTGGCAGGCTATAATTAAGGCAGCACTATCTCATGTAATCGTTTGTTTGTGTCATTTCTATGTCTGTGTGTATGCTTTGTTGGCTGTCCTTAAATAAATAAAATAAAAATAAATAAAATAAACATATAAATCAATTGCCACCATTTATTTCTAATTCGCTCTGTCAACTCCAGGTCTTGCTTCTGTTTTCAATTATCAATTGTATTAATTCCGAGGGACTAAGTGCGGCGCTAATGACCCTGCGAGAGAGGTATTTATTAAAACCGAATCGTTCGTAGAGTGTGCGCATATACTCGCGTTAATCGGCGATAACTCACCGCGTAACTCTCGCGGCGACAGCGAGCCGCTCTCAGCACTCACTGCTCACAGTCGTTTGTTTAACAACCGCGCATTTAAGGGCTGTTTCGTCGAAACTCGCTGCGGGTCAGCTGGCCGGCACTGCGTGTGCATGAGTTAGTACATAAATATATTCATAGTACAAACGTAAAATCATCGAATTGGAATTACTCTCGTGGTCAAAAAAATATCTTCTTCAATACTTAGTTAAATGACCCACTATTTACCATCCGTTGTTGTTGTTTATTTAATGTTCATGCATCAAAGTGTGAAGACAAGCGGAGTTAACATTACAATGGTCGCGCGCCCTAGCGGAACTTGAGTCGCGCGGAGGACTATTGTCTCTGTCTGAAAAGCTCTGAATGTACGTTATAAAACAAACGACATAACTTTATTACAAATACAAACTTTAAACAACATTAACTTAGTATTAACATAAATCTGTGACATAAATAAACTTGTTTTGATTTCAGGACTGTTTTATAACGATTTCGTAAATTATTCAAATTTAATTATTAATCTACCTACATGAGATATTAACTATTACACATGATGATATTTGCTCCGTGACTCTTCACTGAATATGCTTACAAACACAGATATTTTTGACGGGAAATTAATGCAAAGTAGCAAAATCATTTTTGTAAACATTATTTATTAACCTTTGTCTGACATCTAACTTAATATCAAAGTTACTAGGTACATTGAAAAAGCGAAAGTACAAAATATACACTGAAAAATATAACAAAACAATAAAAAAACAGGAATAAATACAGTGAGTACAAGTAATAATTATGTACAATACCAAAAAAGTTTAGTTTATTCGTAAAACAGCTTCTCATACTGTGTGTAATAGTCGCACGAATGACTTGTCACTCGATTAATTAACAGACAAATACATGCAGTGCATGTAACCAAACTACCAATCATCACCGCTCGGTCGCCACCGCCACTGATATAGCGCAGTTTTTATTTATTTTTATTTATAGACTCACGCCTTTATCTCCGAAGGAGTAGGCAGAGGTGTAATATTACACCCACATTTCGCCACGAATTTTTAGGTCCCACGTAATAGCGGGCGAGCGTATTGCCGGGCACATCACCAGACTCCGTGCTGCTACTGATAATTCGGAAAAAACCCAGTAACACTTTTTGCCCGACCCGGGAATCGTACCCGGGACGTCCGATCAGCAGTCGCATACCCTATCCATTATTGAACCACGGAGGCAATCTATTTTTATTAGCGCAGTTTACTTTTATTATTTTACGTTGAATAGCTATCCAGCCCAAATAATAAAACCAAACGCTCGGGTAACGAATACATCGAAATAAATACGACATGTGTTAGCGTATGAATGATTATTGTGTGCGACCACTGAAATCTTAGTGCCTCAATACAAAATATAAATTCATCATGTGGCTGGAGTATCCTTTGATGAATAATAATTCATCTTTCTCTCTCTGAGCATGTGCCTATTCTCACTATGAAAGGATAACGCCATAGTCGACCACGCAGACCAAGTGCGGGTTGGCAGACGTTACTTGTCTTTCGAGAATATTATGGAGAACTCTCTGACATGCAAGGTTCATCACGATACTTGGCTGCACCGTTTAGGAGACGATAATTTACGATTTAATACGCACAAAATTTTTAAAAGTCATTGAAGCGCGTCGCGGATTTGAACCCGCGACCCTCTGCGTAGCGTCATGTTGATCTTGCCGCTAGGCTATCGCTGCTAAAAATAAATACCACTTGTAATTATTAACCATCCACAGTGAACAGTTTCCACATAACGAGGTTCGATTGTACTGAAGGTTGTCACGCACGTCGCACGCATTAGCCGCTGATCGTCTCCAGCTGAGATTCGTTAGGCCACATCTAGCAGAGCTGAAGCTATAATACGACACTATCAACGAATAAACTGTATAATAATATGTATATTTATCTCATTCACTTACCGAGTTGCAATAATCGCGGCTTGCGGTCTGCCAAAGAGCTATGGAGCGCAGCATCCTTGGTATTACAGTAAAAATAAAATTAAAATAAAATCGTGGGAAAAAGGCTAGCCTGCTAGCCTAAATAGCACCGGGCAGGCCACATCACCCAAGTACGATACTGTGGGTGTCAGAAGATAGCAGCGTTGCTGACGCCGACGCGACGCGACGTGGCGAGATGATCTAGATGCCATAAGAGCTGCGATTGCGTGCGACAAGCAAGTATGCAAGGATTTGGGATAGGCATTTGCAGAATTTACCCAGCTGTGGGACACTATTGCTGGGTAAATGCTTGTAAAAAAACTTAACTCAAAATATGACAAAAGACCGAGACATGATTAATCCCTGTGCCATCTCTCCTGTGTTTCCATGAACAATTCTAGAGAATTGATCAAATATAACAAAAATGTGTTGTAAAATAAGGAAAATTGATGTGCGAAAAAAGAGTTCAGTAAATCATTTGTAAGATTTAATCAAACCAAATCAAAGCTAGATTTGTTCAGTGAAATTATAAAATCGTGTTGTTATTTAACATCCTCTCTGATTTGATTAAATCATCCGGCGACTTAAAAAATCCTGTTTTTTTAATATCCCTGCGACGTACGATGTAGGTTTATACCTAAAGCTACTTTCGACGTTTCATTTCAATTTCAACCCTGGTTTATTTAGGTTTTGCTGTATTCGAATAAGAATAATAATTATAATAGCTGTATAGAAGAATAATTTATTTTGTAAGAATATGAGTACAAAATAAAGATGGTAATGTTACAAAATAACATTTCCGTCATATTTGACCAGAGTCTGGTCTTTATTTATTTTTAAACTGACAGATCTTTAATAACATATTTACATTAATTCTGTAATTTTCGGCACTTTAGTACGGCCGTCGATAAAATAAATATTGGACTCAAAATAAAATACTGTTAAAAGTATTTTAACTTTAGATACATATACATGCACGTAAAAACATCACCCGCGAAACGAATAATGCTTTTATTGCGATAGACCTTGTAGATATTTAAATAATGGATGCTAAAATTGATCTTACTCGGAACTAGTTACAATTATGGATTGCACAAAGACTTGTATCGTGTGTTTACAAATCCACAACCCTCGATTAAACGGTGAGTCAGCTTACAGTCAGCTACCTGTCAGTCACTACACTATTTGTGCTGTCAAAGTAAACATAGTGAGTAAGTATGATTAGCACAAACACCACATGTTGTATACAATGGCTGCCGCACGCACTCGCGTCCTTTGATTAACAACAATAACTACAAGTGACTCTCTTTCATTTAGCAACACAACGTCACGTTGCGTCGGCCGCAGATCGCTTCTGTCAATAATGTAAGTATAACTCGCTTGTTCAGCGTTACAGAAAAACAACGGCTCATATTGGTTCGCAGCCAATAACACATCCTCTCACAGATAAACACTGACACTGACTCTGAACAAACACGACACAGATATCTGTTTACCATTGTAATTGGGTTTGAAATCAAAACCTAAAACTCAATTATCCAATTAGAAAATAAAATAACAAGGATAAGTTAGAGGCGCACAGTTGTCTAGTAAACTGTAACTAGGATTATATTA
This sequence comes from Euclidia mi, assembly GCA_944739405.2. Lineage (NCBI taxonomy): Eukaryota > Metazoa > Arthropoda > Insecta > Lepidoptera > Erebidae > Euclidia > Euclidia mi. The sequence goes on from CALYKY020000207.1 coordinate 27,212, forward strand.
ACAGTTCCGTCACGTGCAAGCGATGCAGCCGCGCAGACACGATGACAACAAAAACTGTCAGAGAACTGGGAAGACATTAATGAACGGTTTTTATCGTCAAAATGTATAATATTGCGTATTTTTTCTCGCGTCAAGCAGTAAACAAAGTATTCATGATCTGAGAGAAAATTATCACTGTCATACATTTTGCGTCATTACATTAAGTTGCTCTTGAGGATTCAGCTGACACTTTAAACGAAAACAAGTAAAATTTGCTTTATATAACCTTATGTAATACGTAACTAAATGTGTAATATAACAGTCGTATCAATAGATGTTAATATATTTTGTATCAGTAACAAGTTGTAGTTATTACGTTGGATACCTCTGATTGCATTAATGAATAAACATAACAAAATTAAATTAATTAATTTGTAATTTTGTGTTTATCGACATTAGTTTAATATAAAAAAATCCATCGAACGACTTATTCAGTGGCGCACCGAACTTTCTCAGTAAGAGTTTTAAAAAGTTCTTAACTAACTCAACTTTTAGTCTTTATAATGACGTAATACAAGTTTTTTTTTTTAATGACAACTCCCGCACTAGGAATAAATCCTGTGTCGCGGGGGACTTTACAAACATACAATTCACGGAAACAATGAACACCCAGACTCGAAACAACAATTTATGGATCACACAAAGTATTGTCTCGTGTGGGAATCGAACCCACAACACTCGGCAAAGTGTCAAGCGACGAGGCGGCCGCTTAAACCACTACGCCAACCATGCAGTCAGCGATCCTACTATTGAAATAATTATTATCCATATTGAAATCTTAACCTTGTTCTTATTCGTAGCCTACGTAGTATCTCTACGCGAGTGCTACGAAGTATAGAACATTCGTAGACACACACGGTAACCTTCACACATTTCGCGCTACTGCACTCATTCAAGCCTCTTCCTACAAATGGTCGACCCGACTACGCGACTTCAGTTAAAATTGTCTCGTTCGATGTTGTAGATCGCTCGACGTGAGTGCACGTGACAGTTTCCGTCGTCACTCCACCGGCGACTGCACACGATAACTTCGCACAGCTGCCGCTCGTCTACCGCCAACATCAACACTATACCTACGGCGTGTATGTACACGTACAGCAGCGGTCATATGACACGGAGATCACAGGACGCAGACGCTGTGACGCATTAATAACAGAGCACGTGGCTCAGACACAACGGTAAGCGGCTGAGTGTCGACCGCCACTGACTGTGTCGTGTTAACGAGCGCGCACTCACACGTAATCGCTCACATAAAGTCGTGCGAGTGCGGTGCCGGACCGTACAGACGATATTGAAAATACTTATAATATGTAGAGATTGTTACTTTAGTTCCAGTACAACTGTTTCTTAGAACTTCCATCAAACGACTCATACAATACTGTCTAGCTCACATGAAAGACAAATTGTTCAGCGAAATGTAATTTCACGATAATGCAAGAGCAAATAACTGTAGTGAACCGCCGTAATAGACGTCGTTTAGATAAACTACTATATGTTTGTGGGACATACGGCCGCGTGCCGACGACAGCACACATAATAAACAACAATCTGTGCGTTCTGGTGTGAATGAGTGATGCCTACAGCATCACTCATTTCACCACAATACCACGAGCCGGAGTCAATCGACATCAATTATATCACTACAATAGTGCTACATCACCTTCATCACAAGTTTCAGGAAATGATAAAACCAGCAAAAACACAGCAATTTTGTTAGCAGTCATCCCAAATTATGTGTACCATATCATGAACATTGTTAGTGCTCGTAAGTGTCCAATGGGTCAGACTTGTGATTAACAATCAGCGCTTAGTTTAACACACGCGACGAACGCGGCAGGTTGTGTATAAGAAACATGTCGGCACATTAAACTGCCATCACAACTAGTATGTAGTGAACATATGTTAATTGCTAACATAAATAATGGTGCATATTGTACGAGTGTCCCACACGTGCGAGCGGAAGCACGAGGTGCACATTCAATAGTGTGATGTTTGTCTCGATTCACTTTTACAATGTTGCTCGTAACGACTTCCTAGCTACGTCCGGTGTTTTATTTCTGCAATATTTTATCGTGATCTTACAATGTTATCATATCATAAATCAATAATAATGGAATGATAGATAACTGAAACTTTGTCTCTCGGAGTGAATTTGTATTGAATTCTATTCAGTAGAGGGCCATCAATAACGAGCCACTAGATCACAAACGTTCGGCTAAACTTGCTCGTTGTAACTTGTATTGAACCAACACAAACTTGTTTACTCTGTGAAGTGAGGTACTTCGTGATAAAACGATTATTCCATTAGCACGGGTTAGATCTTGTCTGCAGCACAGCTATTGCCTATAATGTTGAGGCCAGATACCCATTCGAAGCCCTTGCTCGCACAGCCGCGCGGCGCAGACTTACTCGATACGATACATAAGTTTATTTTTTTATTTATTTATAGACTCACGCCTATGTCCCCGAGAGGATAGGCAGATATGTAATATTACACCCACATTTCGCCATGATTTTTTTAAGTTCAACGTAATAGGGGGCGAGCCTATTACCATTACCGGGCACATCACTAGACTCCGTGCTGCTACTGAGAATTCGGAAAAACCCAGTAACACTTTTGCTTGACCCGGGAATCGAACCCAGGACCTCCGATCAGCAGAAGCAATACGCTATCTACTGGACCACGGAGGCAGTCGATCGATACATAAGTATATACATGTAATACCGTAAAATACCGAGAGCTTATAATATTTTTATATCTCTATAAAAATGCACTCTTTCCTGTTTTCTTGATTTCATAGACATTCTTTGGAACGTTATTAGCATATTATGTATTCGGATTCCCTTAAGCCAACACCGTTCTACAAACGAATCAACTTAATGGACTTCGTATCACGCACCCAGTGCCCGTATTCTCTAGAAATAAGGAGAAATTGCAATATCAGCAAAGTTATCAGGCACAACTTTAACTGTTACTGACACTTGGTAAGGTGCATCTCCTTAAATGCTATTGACGTGTTGTTGAGTATAAATAATACTCATAGAATCATTAATTGCTGTGAAAGCTTATAAATGCATAGTTCTATTAATTTTAATCGCCTATCATAAACTAAATTTTCTTAAATTTGCTAGAAATTTCTTGTACCAAAGTACAGATTTCTAGTAAAAAGCAAATGTACTCGTACATCATCCAAATTGCCGCCACAACGTGACGTATATTACTTATACGCAGAAGTTATTACTGACAAATTTTCGAATCTCAAAAGCAAAATACATATAAGCTTGTAATTGGCTATCCTAATACATTTTGTATACAAGATTTTTAACATTTATAGTCCATAATATTTTGCAATCACTATACGACTATTTCTGATCAATAAATATGTATAGATATACTTATATAATGTTTCGTTTGACAAATATGAATCACTATTTGGTCATTTCAACGCTCAACCTATGACAGTTTATATGATACAGCCTGCAACAATCAGGCGCGCGGACAAAGAAACGAGCTACAGATCAGCGTTGTCACCGAATACAAAATCAAAATAGGAATGAAAATCAATTTCATTTTCATGTAAGCCTGCTTATTCTCAGCAAACGTTATGACAAGCCACTGGTTGAAAGTAATTGGCAAGCTGCTGTAGTTCTGATTGCCAAAGCTCTACAATAAAACTCAAACCAAACTGACCTGACGCCGCAAATAAACGGGCACTTCGCTGAAAAAGCAATAAAATAGCCGCCGCCTGGCTAAATGTTGACAGTGAGGTGAGAGCGGCGCTCGTGCTGAGCGACACTCCAAATTACGAGCACTTATCGACACTTAAACACTGATGGAAGTATTGTAAATGTAGGTAGTGGGACTAGCGCGCCGGTGAGGGCGCACGACGTCTGCTCGCGCGGAAGGTCGCGCGCCGCCGGATCACCCGAACACATAATAAATTAGCCGAATAAATTCCATCTTCACGCTAAAAGCGTTATATTTCATTCTTTAATAATAAACTTTACTGTCTGACGACTGCTCAGTAACGACCTTTTGACTACGCGTTCAAAAAGCCGATAATTTACCGCATGTGTGTTTGCAACTTAATAATGCGGATAAAATGGTTTCTGGCCGGAATAGAGTATTGTCACTCGAACAAAGAGATTGATAATAAGCACCTATGTTATTAATCTCTAACAGTGCACGTGCCTTGCTACCGGGCCCCGATGTAACTATCACTAACTGTGTCACAGAAAATTCAGAGCTATATTTGTTCCAGAGCACAAACATATTTCAAGCCGCAAAGAGCTAGTTACTGGAGAAATATGTGCGGATTTGCGGAAAGTTAATATTTATTAGATATTCCCTGCCGTCCCCTGTCACACTGTTAAATAGTTTTGATATATTACAGCCGGCGACTCTAGCAAGTCTTGTCTTTGTATCTATGTAAGTAAGCTGGATGAATACTCGGCTGTCGCGTTTTGGTCCATGAAGCTGCGAGAAATTCTTTTTATTTATTGAGCGAAACGTAATTGGGATGGAATCCAAATTGTTATTGCAGGCAAAACTAATATTGACTAAACATTATTTTAATTCTTTGTCCGTGTGTGTCAATTTTAATTTCATTTTGTCCGAGTGGTAACGGATTAAGAATACGGATTGTCACCACCCCATATCATCCCATGGGTGTCGTAAGAGCCGACGGAGGGAGCATATTACGCATAGAACAGCACTGTAAGAGAAGGAAAACTTGATACAAACCCTATACCAACCCGTTTGGCCAGCGTGGTATAGTAGGCCAATTCCTCCTTTCAAAGGAGAGGTCTAGTCCAGCAGTGGACAGTTAAAGGCTGATGATGATTATTTTAAGGTGCGAAATGAAAGCAGATTTTGTCTGAGAGCAGATCTGTTGTCTGCGCCGCCAGTTGTTGTTGTTGTGTTTTTGTTACGTCAACTAATCAGCCGCCGCGCCGCACAGCCTCACCGTGCGGCATATAACTATATATTCTGTAATTTAATATTTTTCATTCCTCCAACAAAAGAACATGACATTCATGTTACGCTACTCAATTTGGTAACTAGCTTTTAGTTGCGAACTAAAAAATATGAGTTTTCTAAATGGAACTGATTTATAGACTCACGCCTGTATCACCGAAGGGGTAGGCAGAGGTATAATATTACACCTACATTTCGCAACAAATTTTAGGTCCCCCGTAATAGGTGGCGAGCCCATTGCTGTTACCGGGCACATCATCAGACTCCGTGCTGCTACTGAGAATTCGGAAAACCCAGTTACACTTTTGCCCGACCCGGGAGTCAAACCCGGGACCTCCGATCAACAGTCGCATACGCTATCCACTGTACCACGGAGGCAGTGAAACTGATTTAAGTAAACTGATTTATCTAGTGAAAATATTTTATCATATCAGCCAAACGACGTCCACTGCTGGACATAGGCCTCCCCCAAGGCCCTCCACACGGACCGGTCTTGAGCCGCCTGCATCCAACCGCCTGCGCGCCTCCCGCGATCTGGACGAGGTCGTCGGTCGGTGAAATTATTTATGTGAAAATGAACTTTTTTTATTATAAGGTTTAAATACAATTGCATTAAAACTAACTATAAGTAAGTGTCAATTTACACATAAAACAATAATTTCTATACTTAAATAACGAACAAATAAAAGGCTATATATAAAAAATGTAAAAGCAAAATTTAAAGGGCGTCATGGAAATCCTCCACATCGCCATCAATTGGAAGCGTGCCCAGAATGCTGGCAAAAATAAATAAATACATTTCCCTAAATAGGTATGTAAAAATATATTTAGGGAAAGTTGGCCCCCCGGATACATTTTCATAAACTATCAGGAGCGGCTGGCGAGGTGAGGGTCTGCGTAGTTATCTGCATAACTCGATAAAGTGAGTGACTTATGATTGTAATCTGGCGGAGCAGACGCGGCTGCCGCGCGCCCGGGCTCGATATACGGCACCTACATGACACCACCGTGTACTGACTACCGCGACCGGCCCGCCGTCTACACGCTATACCTGCACTGTACTTAAAATATACTTATACTGTTTAACGTGACAAAAGTCAGCAGGTACTGAATATAGTTTACTGACCTTTAGAGAAAATTCTCACATGTGACATGCCACTGAACACTGAGATATTAAGTTGAGGTGAACCGCTAAACAATATTTCCACAAATCCTACACAGCGCCTGAGAGATTGCAACAAGTGCTACACTGGGTGCCACCTGTCCCCCAGATACACAAAGCCGGCTGTCTTAAACGTCTCGGAGACTCCGCGTAACTCTGCTACCGTTACCTTGCTAATGCTGATAATTTCATATGCCGAAGTATAAAACTGACATAACGAGTGACTTGAATCATTAGCACTAACCAAACACTACTTCTGCTGCTTCATTAGTGTAATGACATAAGTTTGCTCTGACGCTCACTTACCTGTAGAGTGGTAGGTATGTAAGGTCATATGACGACAATTGGCTCTCTCTCCCTCAACACGTGAGCTTTGTTATAAAACTCTCAAAGGGATAAATTAGGTAATATAATATTCGTCGACGTTGTTGGCAAATTAACTAGTAGTAATTAGGTAAACGTTATTTGATTTCAGCTCAACTGTGGCACAAAGCTACTGTTGCTACTGTAATGCTTTGATCGTCTCGTGGCTAAGACGTAACAATACAAACGCTATAAACTAATAATAACGAACAAGCGAAGTGTTAATCTGCGTAATAAGTAAAGCATCTTCACACAAATGTTACAAATACAAAAACTTAATTGAAAACTACTCAGTGACTAACTATTGCTAAATAGTATTCCAAAAGAAGAATATTTAGCAGTACCAGTTCAGGTAAATTAATCATCCTTAAAATGCGAATACTCGCAAAGTACACAGTTTTTTTTATAGACTCACACCTGTATCCCCGAAGGGGTAAGCAGAGGTGTAATATTACACCCACATTTTGACATGAACTTTTAGGTCCCACGTAATAGGGGGCGAGCCTATTGCCGGACACATCACCAGACTCCGTGCTGCTACTGAGAATTCGGAAAAACCCAGTAACACTTTTGCTCGATCCGGGAATCGAACCCGGAACGCATACACTATCCATTGGACCACGGAGGCAGTCGGTCCCAGTTTTTATAATTAGATTAATGCATTTTTTACTTTTATATGATGACAAATGCTCTATATTTGAAATTATGTGAACGCTCGTTCAAAGAATGTCTGCTTACTATAACCAATACTATTACTTTACTAGAAACGTCAGGGGGGCTCGTGACTCGACAGACAAGTCTAATGCCCGGTTTCTGAAGTCCCCAGATATACTCTCAACAGTTATTGATTCATTAAAGTTATGGAAAGGATAAACGTTGGTTAACTGACACTGCGTTTCTGAATGCCCATTGGAGCGTTCCATAACTATTGAACCAATACGTAGTTCTTTTTCTGCCACTAGATGGATCTGTTATAAAAAACGTGTTGAAAATTTATTTAACTATGTTAATTGTCCGTTAAACTAGATTTTTAAACTAGATTTTCAAATCGTATATGTTTTTTTCAGGAGTAATCAACTAGTTGCTCGTTATTTTACTAAAATAATAATATCATAATGCGTCAAAACGTTTGACAAAAGTCAAACTTCAAATAAAGTTATGGAACCGATAAACGGCGAACATTGGTCGGTTAAGTTAAACTAAGGTTAACTGGAGTTTATGTTGTGACGCGTTGTTCAGAAACGCACTTTCTTGAGTTATCGAACCAATAACGCTAACGGATAGATAAACCACCGATAAAAGTACCTCAGAAACCGGGCATAAGAAGCGCATACAAACCGCGGCCGGCTCAATTGTCCATTAAGTCCGCTGTGCGCTCCGAAAACTGAACAAAATATTTTATACTATTCTTTATTATTTGAAAAAGAATCGTGAATAACAAGATTAATTTTTCACTTATGTCACAATAATTTTTGTATAATCTCGCACGATGTCGTCGAAATCTGTTATATATAGTACTCGTGTCCGCGCCAGACGCACGTAGCTCGCACAATTGGGCTACTTATTGATTGTTAATTGATTACTTAATTGAGTGAACAGTCTTATAAACGAGCTTGATACTTATTTTGTGCATTACAGAGCAGACAGGAGGACACCTAGCAGTCTCTGTGGGCGATGAGGACGCAGGGACACATTATTTGTAAATGATATCACATGTGCGCCAGAAATCCAATGAGCTGATTGTACCTCCTGCGGTAAGAGATCACTTACTTGAAGATAGGAAGTTTATGTCAGTATTCACACTGATTACTACACAATACAATTATATTATTAGTAACAACCAATAAAACCACTTATACGGTTCCTGCTATTGTAATTACAGTGAATAGGGCATGAATATAATATCATGGTAACTTTATAGCTATCAACTTATACTTTACTGATGACAGTTATAGCTATTATAAACAATGAATACTGTTTTATGTATATTTATGTAAATGAAGCACTATTTAATATTTAATGGCTTTCTTCTCAAATTCGAGAGATTATATATATCATGGGCTCGATAACTTTAAGGACAAACTTTTGTCACGCATAACTAAATGTCCTTGGCAATTTTCTATATGTATGTAAAACATAATTTCTTGAGATTATTGGAGATATATAATTCAGGAATTTTTCATTTCACTGCTCAGTGTTTAATTTCTGCCGCCTGCGGCAAGAACAAATTACGCAAAACTTACATCAACTAAGTACGGCACCGACTCAAGCACTAGCGCATATTAAAGAGTAATGTTGTTATGATTTTACATATAACAGCAGAATACTAGACGCGACATACGCTTGTATCAGCAGGTAATGGCCGCAATGCCACTCTCACCGACAGAAATAGTAAAAACTCTATTAGGGGAATTACACAGAGTCACAAAAAAACGCGTCGACTGGACGAGAGAAAATTTATGATAAACTATAAATTGAGATATTAAACTGAGTGTGTTTTAACAGCATTGCTCCCAAGAGTGGTCATTCAATTAAAATCACGTGTTTTATAACTCAATTTACGACAGTTTACTGTTTATATTTGTTTACTATTTCCCTGGCATTCGGTTTGTCGGTTAAGCAATGTGTTGATTATACCGTTAGACGATTCTCGGTAGCAACACGAAGTCTGCAAGTAGGAACACACTGACAATAAGTTCACCGTTTTATTAAGAGTGCCTAATCCCCTAAATGTGAATTTTGTGTGAAGGCTACTAATACTTAGAGGTGCTATGTCTTATTCTTAGGCTTTGATCCTTTGTAAAATATTGTGATGAATGCTGGGCGTAATGAATTTTCATTATGTTATGTATTTTTGACTGACGACCTTCGTAATGGTGGCTCCGGATATCACTTTCACGTAAATTCTCATTGTACTTTGATAATATGATTACTTCGTCGATTTATTGAGTTGTGGTTAAATCCGTACCAATAGCTGAATAACGCTTATATTTGAAGAGGTCGGTAACAAGGTTTATTCGTCAGTGCCTCGGGCGAGCAATTACGAAGGAATCTGTTTACTGATTGGTACCTTGTAGTGGAGGCTGCTCGCCTCAGACGGCTTTGATAACCAGTTCCGGGAACTATCTAATTCGAGAATTTCCAGTTACATATCGATACTTTTGGGTAGAAAAGTCGTATAAACCAAAACCCGACTTTTCAGGAGAGCAGAAGAACGATTTTTTTTTTACATAAAAATTCATAACTTTTTTGTTTTTGTAGTTATAAAAAAATTATCTATGAGAAAGTTTTTTAGAATTTGCGAATGAAAAAAGTTAAATCATCAAAACCTATCTATCTTTTTTAGTTTTAAGGTTAGCTTGGATTTACGTCTAAGAAAAATCAATTCTTGGTTAATACACCCCATGAAAATGTACTTTAAAAAAACTGTAAAGGTCGTATATCCATTTTTGGTAAGCTTATGGTCACATTTAGTGTCGTAAAAACCCATACATGTAGTTTTTTTGTATTAAAAACCATTTATAAACATAGATCAATCGAATTCTGACTAATAAACAATCCTGTTACTCTCAGATTTAGTAGGAATTCAATCATTATTATTCTTATAACCAATAATGGTCGATTCAAATAAAATAAAACTACCTGAAATAAGAAGTCAACATTAATTAAGTATTATAATACCTTCTAATCAACATTTACTATCATTTCAATAATGGTACAACATACCTAACAGGTTTAACATTTTAAATTGAAAAATTATTATAAACACCTTAAACAGAAATGTGAAATAAAAAATCGACTTAGTCATAAAAACAAAAATTATTCAAACTTCTTCTGAATTAAAGTAATCAGGCATTTTAATCATTTATAATATGTTTGATATTTTTTTAAATTTTTGTACATATTTAAATGTAGGTACTTAATTCAATAAATTATTGAATTAAGCCTTTGTAGTAAGGCTTACTTACTAAGTAATTTATTGAATTGCAACTAAATAAAAAAAACGATCGAGCACTAAACGTAACTAACTTATGTACTAAAAACGTAACACTCCTTTTTTTGGGCAGTCGTGAAAAAAGTAACTTACTTTATGATATAAATTTGTGTTCAGAACTAGTTTAAAATTATTTATGAATTGTTACTATAAACTGTTTTAATTATTGTTATACATTATTTTAAAACGAATTATGAATTATTGCTTGCAACATTGCAAATATATCGTTTTCTCGAAACAAAGGCAGGAGGAGTAGAAGGTACGTGGTATAGAGCCCCAAGCACAATTTAAATTTCGCGATACCTACCACAAAAATTAAAATTTCTATATTTTGTAATAACATTTCAGAATCAACTTGAAGTTACGTGAAAATTAAATTTTATTCCATCGCTAGCACATAAAACAAATGTGTTGTAATTTAAATAAATGGATATACGAGTATAAAAAGAATTATTCTGAATTACAACTTACCGAACTCAGCACCTACTTGCATGAGTGTATGCGAGTAGGTGCGACAAGAGTGTTCTAGCCTTAATAAATTGTAGCACGTAGCTATTGCGATTTGTAGGTATTAATCGTGGTAGCCTCATACGACTGATCAGTGACGGTAGCCTATTAAAAAATCATAAATATCTACCATAAACTGGGAAAATTCGACCGCCAAGTGCCTCAGTATCATGCACTGAATCACTAGTATCGGTTTTCGGTTTATTATTTATTTACACCCAATATTATTACACACCTAAAAGATACACTTTATTTAATACAATAAAACCGTTTCAACAAAAATATAGATCGAATATAAATCTATCAAGCGAAAGACCCGCTTAAAAAATATCAATCCACCAAGTACAGTCCGAGGGGAATAATATTTTGCACTAAAAACATTACTCTTTATTAATACAAAAGCAATTTCAATTCTATCCCAATAAAAAAGAGTTCATATTTCGATTAACTTGTTTTTCAGTACCCGTTCTCTGAATTATTAGTCAGAATTCAATTGATCTATGATTATAAATGGTTTTTAATACAAAAAGAACTACATATATGGGTTTTTAAGACAGTAAATGTGACCATAAGCTTACCAAAAATGGATATACGACCTATGCAGTTTTTTTAAAGTACATTTACATAGGGTGTATTAACCAAGAATAGATTTTTTCTTAGACGTAAATCCAAGCTAACTTTAAATCTAAAGAACATAGACAGGTTTTGATAATCTAACCTTTTTCATTCGCATATTGTAAGAAACTTTCTCATAGATCATTTTTTTATAACTTCAAAAACAAAAAGTTATGGATTTTTATGTAAAAAAAAGTAGCTGTTCTGCTATCCTGAAAAGTCGGGTTTGGGTTAATACGACCTTTCTACCCAAAGGTATCGATAATTGGGTTTTTACGACAGTAAATGTGACCATAAGCTTATTAAAAATGGATATACGACCTTTACAGTTTTTTTAAAGTACATTTTCATGGAGTGTATTAACCAAGAATTGATTTTTATTAGACGTAAATCCAAGCTAACTTTAAAACTAAAGAAGATAGATAGGTTTTGATGATTCAACTTTATTCATTCGCAAATTGTAAGAAACTTTTTCATAGATCATTTTTAATCACTTTCGGGTTTTGGTTTATACGACCTTTCTACCCAAAGGTCGATATGCAATAAGGATTTACGACGTCGAATTTAAACTATGCTTAGGTAATGCATTCAACACGTTGGGGCGTATAAACCATTTACAATTAACGACTATTTTTACGCCCTGAGTTAATTAAAATTATGGTCATTACATCATAACAAAACTACAAAAAATAATATTCGGCTTTTACACTGATAATTTACCTTTTTCAAGAGGTTATGACCAAAAACTTCTGGGTCGTATTAACCAATTTTGTGTGAATTTCTACATTTCGTATATACAGATCGATAGAGAAAAAAATTCTGAGAAAAATGGTATATATAACTCAATTTGGCCAAAATGGTTTATACGACCTTTCTACCCAAAGGTATCGATATATACATTTGCTGCCGCTATTTACATATGTAATTTAAGTCACAAATCTCACTTTACTAGGTAGGTATAGTAAAATATATCGAAGTACGCTATTAGCCTCATTTATCGAACATAAACTGTTAGTAGGTATAAATAGTTCGATATTTATCAGTCCTATCAAAAAAGTTACTATAGCCTAAAGAAATATTAAAATGATATGATTATGTGTCTATCATTCGTTAGAACAGATGTTTCATTTGATGGATAGTCTAATTAGATGCAAACCCAGGACCGAGTCTGGTGTTATATTTATTTTAGTACCTACTTGTTTTGTTTTTTTTGGAAGAAGAGGGGTATCACCAATACCACCAAGACCCGTCTAATACGCGCTCTAATATTCGACAATACGAGCCAGAGACCGACAAAGGATTGATGCATTCGCGATATGGTGCTGGAGACGCATGCTGAGGATACCCTGGACCGCCAAGCGCACCAATGCATCGATCCTTTCGCAGCTTCGTGTCCAAACACGCCTTTCCAATATCTGCCAGCAGCACATATTGACCTACTTTGGCCACATAATGAGGAGGGGTGAAGAGAGTCTTAAAAAGCTGATCGATGTTGGGAACACGGAGGGTAAACGAGCCCGGGGACGGTCCCCAACCAGAAGGAGCGATCAAGTGAGAGGCCTATCATCAACCATGTTTTGCTCTGTCGCCCGAGACGCGATGAACAGGCACCGGTGGAGGCAGATCGTCGAAACCAGGTGCAAACCATCCACATCCGCCGATGACCACGATCTTTAGTCATGAGAAACCGACCATAGAGAAAAAATTGTTTGGTTACCAGGCCATATAGGTCTGGCAGAAGTACAATATAAACATAACATAACTTCACGCCTTTTATCCCCGAAGGGGTAGGCAGAGGTGTAGCCTATTACACCCACTTTTCGCCAGTTATGTTTAGGTCCCAATGTAATAGAGGGCGAGCCTATTGCCATCTACCGGGCACATTACAATATAAATATTTTCAAATATTCACGATTTGTACTCATACGAATGACGATTTAACGAGTCTATATCGTGTGATATATTGAAAAGGGTAAGTGTCGAAACCCGCACTTCTCGTAGGCGGAGCCGCAGAGCATCAGTCAAGGCAGTTGTAACCCACGCCGAAACATCGGGGCAAATAAGAGATATTTTGCCTTTATTTTCAATATATTACACGATATAGACCCGTTAAATAATCATTAGTACAATATAAATAACGTAAACTTTGAATATCTATCGAAAATATTTCTTTCTTCCTCTTATTTGACCTGAAAAATATCTTCACGAATTACAATTTAATGATGAGGTTACAAAGAACTGAACTCGGCTTCATAAATGATATTTAACGTAACGAGGTACAGTTATCTGAATCTATGTATACCTACGTTATGAATTATCATTGTTTTCCCGTTTTTCCGTCGGTAGCATAAATCGTCGGTATGAGGAGGCGCATAATGAGTGCCGAACTTATGACCGCACCGCTGGACTCGGCGCCACTAATAAGATTGTACATACATACATACATATCGTCACGCCTTTTATCCCCGAAGGGGTAGGCAGAGTTGTATTTCTACACCCACTTTTCGCCAGATATACTTTAGTCCCACGTAATAAGAGGCGAGCTTGTTGCCGTACCGGGTACATTTCCAGACTCCGTGCTGCTACTGAGAATTTCGTGACAGAAAAACTCAATAACACTGCCCGACCCAGGAATCGAACCCGGGACCTCCCGATCCTACGCGCACATTTATGCCGCGAGACCAACGAGGCAGTCGTATAGGGTTTGATGTCGAGTTTTCCGTCTCAACGCAAAGATGGTATTTGCATCGTGTTATCCCTTAGTCGCCTCTTACGACACCCACGGGAAGATAGGAGGTGGTGACACTTGTATTCTATGCCGTCAACCACACGGCAAAGAATATGAGATTGTCTTAAAAGAAAATTTTTATAAAAATTAGTCGAGTCACCGCTGACCGCAAATTTATGCTGCCGGACAGTTAGCGAGTTATCCTACAAGTTAAAAGGATAAACTAACGTAGGTAGTAGATAACGTAGGTAGGAGACGTACTTAGGAATTAAATGTGATTGCCTTGCCTTGTAGTATTTGTTCAACACTGAGACATTGGTATTCTTTTTTTGAATAACAATGAAATGAATTATGATGCGGTTGACTTATATGTCGGGATGGAACCTCTTAATGAAACCAAAGATACAAACAGATTAGCCTCTTTGTATCTTTGTTTTTCTAATATCAGACTACATCGTTGATACATCAAAAGCTTATCATAATTCCCTGCAATTTAAAAAGGTGAACATGAATCCGCCAAATTAAATAATTTGCTCGCGAATTAAGTAGTAGTAGTAGGAACAGGTTCTGTACTGTAAAGTGGTACAGCACAAACTACAAATTGTATAATTTGGTAGAAGCAACCAATATTAGCGGCTGTTGGTGTAGGTCGCTACACGTTCGCCGCTCACACTTTACATAGCCAGTTCAGTTGTGCAAGTTCGAATGAGATAAATAAGAACCAGGTTAATTTGTTATTTTAAATACTAATTTAGGTGATACTTATAGTTAATAAACATGCCATAAATAATGGTAATTATGTTCTGGAAAATATTTCATGCATATTTTTAAAACAATCAATGAACACAATTCATTTTTTTTATAGTAAGAGCACATCAGAATCTTGAATATCAAAAATAAAATCCATAATGGAGTAATAGGTATAAATTCTTAGGTAAAATCTACTTGTTACATTTAGTTCCTATCTTTAGCAAGCATGGACCTTGCGGTTAAATCCATAACAAAATGTTATGGGATGTCCTTATAGCATAACTAAAATCGCCTGTTATACCTATCGGCTACTGCTGCTTTTTAGCAGCAGTAGCCGATAGGTAGTATCTTCGTTCTCATCGGGTGAGGTATCGGGGACATTCTTCACGAATGATACGAGCAGTCCGTTTCATTAAGAAGCATTAGGTTTACGGTCAAAACTTAATGTTCTATAATGAAACTCGATATTTTAATTGACATTTTGTTCTTATTGTTATGTAATTTATCATTGTTTCTATTTTGCTCATCAAAAATAGTTTATTATACTGATTTATTTCAATACACAAATAAAAAAGATACCACGATCAAATTTCCATTCATTTTCAGTTAAGTTAGTGCTGATAAACTTGACCATTCACTTGTAATGAGCATTCCTGTGAATGTTACGTTACTGAGAAAAAGCCAGAATTCTATAGAGCCAAAGGATAGTAAATGAGCTTTGAGCCTTTTGCCGACTAGAGCGTTCACTAGAAATATCATGAAAATGTTTGTACCACCAATTTACAAAGGGTCATTGATGTTCAATTTTCAGTTACGAGTAAAGGCTCAAGTCTATCAGCCCTTTTATAGATCTCACTATTATAATAACTCAAACTCTTCTCATGTTCAAAGAATACATTTATCACTTATTCATTGAAATGTGAAAACATTATATAATTCAAAGACAATACAGAAGCTATGCTATAATGTAAACAATCCCAGTGTAGCCAATGCAACTTTCTTAACATTCAGGCAATTTCCATTAAAATGTCAACGTCGATTTAGTGAGGAGC
The DNA here is from genome assembly GCA_944739405.2 of Euclidia mi. Taxonomy (NCBI): domain Eukaryota; kingdom Metazoa; phylum Arthropoda; class Insecta; order Lepidoptera; family Erebidae; genus Euclidia; species Euclidia mi. Next base: position 43,400 of record CALYKY020000207.1, read on the forward strand.
CAGCACCACAATACTTCGTCGTGAGTTCATTACGACTCCCCGAACTAACGCAAGAACACTTTAAGACGAATCATTGTCGGAGGGTCACAGCCAGCCAGACTCCGCTAATTAAATAATTACATCTTACAGACACTTCCGTTTATTTCAATTTACTTGTCAAATAAAAAAGGTTCGCAGCGGGGAGTAACAGTTTGTCCATAATCCTAACAGATCTCATAAGGCATGTGGCGGAATAAATCGTGTAAGGACGCGCGAAAATTGTATACAAAGTAGGAGGCGGCTGATGCGACGAGCGTCGAGCCTCGAGCCGCGGCGCGAGTGTAACGGTGTGGAGCCGAGCACGCACGCACTCGTGGTTTGTTTGATACACACACATTACAGTATAACACTTAAAACTGTTATTACCACTACCTTACACATGTTTGTTTTCAAGTGCTCACATTTTGGCAAAAGGATCTCCTACAAGTACTTACCTACATGTCCTTGTCCTTCTATAGTTGTTATTCTACGACCACAGATTAATGACCGTAGAATGAATAGGGCACTAAAAATAGCCTATAGAGGCAAGCTCAGTATTTCTATTTGGGTACGTTATTATAAAGGAATAAAATAATACAGTTGAGCGGCTATGTAGTTTATTAATCATAATATGTATATTTACACCCTAGAGCTGTGCTTGTCAGAACACCTACATCTCTAGTAGTTGACATTACCAAACCAGACGTCCTTACCTAATACCTACTTGTAAAGAATGTTTATGAACTTTAGCATTTTATAGGATACTCTAACACATGTTTTAGTTATATGACGAATAATACTGTATGGTCGCAGAGCCTGTCACCATTAAAACTCCATATAAACGTATAAACTTTCAACATAATTAAATGTAATCAGCGGTGAGTTGGCGGGTTCCGTCGACATGACACGGGTTTTGGTCCTTCGGTGACATATTAACTAAGTTAAAGCTTGTGGGTCCTGTTGCGAAGTTTGCCTCAACAATTTAACTATACGATAAATAATTAATATCATGTGGTGACGAAACGCTACGAGACCTCTCGGCAGCTAGCCCGAGACCCTTATGCTTCTATTTTGAGTCAATTATACTATCATTGAACTGTATCTGTGTAAAGTAAACGTATCTCTCAATAAATAGATTTACTACGGAATTCAATATTCGAACTATAAATAGATCTGTAGATTTTAGATTCGTTTTTGACATAAGCTCCGTACAAAATACATATGTCAAACACGAATCTCGAATCTCAAAATCCATGTATGGATCGAATATTGAAAATGGCCGTTATTCAACTCAGAGCAAACAGTTACCCCACAGTGAGCTATTTAGCGACGACGCCCCGCGCTACTTGATGAAGTGTAAATTTTGTTCTAGGACAAACACGAGTCTACGCCACGCACCCACAACTAAATATATCTCATAGTATTGATTCTACTATGAACACACTGACCTCACTAGTGATAGAGTATTTCTCAGTAAATCGCTGTATGGTAGTGTCGCGGGCGCGGGCCGGTATCTCCTAAGTGGCGCTGACCTCCGCGATACATCTGCACTCCTGGTACAGCGCTCGTCGCAGTCGCATTGCAACTTTCTGTTTATTTTCAAAGACGCTCAAAGTTATTTAAGTTGATAGCACTGAGTTAATAAAATGGACAACAAGAACGCCACAATCAACTTTTTAATTGGAAACTTGTAAGACGTAATTATGTAAGACGATATTCAGTGGTCGGGTGCTCGGCGCGGGCGGTGGCGAGACGATGACGCAATACTCTCGAGAGCGATCGTCCTCCAGCGACAATAAGTTGTTGCCCTGTTTCATTATCTGGCACCTGGTTACACAGAGCGAGTATTTGGGCGCGAGCAAACAAGCGGCGTCGCTCGTAAATATCAATGAGTGCGAGGTGACCGCGCCGTCGATACACAGACACTATTGTAATATTAAACGTATTTGTAAGTAGTAAATCAGCGTCAGGGCTGTCGTCCTAAGTCCACGCGCGCGCGGTCGTCAACATGAATAAATAAAGTGTTGTGCGGGGCTCACCGCGACGCGAGGCGCGAGGTGTGCAGAGGGTCTACCACGAGTTTTGCACTCGATCGTCATGGTGACGATAGACTAGTCGACGGGAACAATTTCCATACATTTTCAGAAGCGCCCCTATCGGAGAGTTGCGATCGATAGAGTCAGCTAGGGTAATATTTAGGAAATCTATGAAAATTGTTCCCGTGGACTAGTCTATCGTCATTGTGCAAAACTCGTGGTAGACCCTCAGGTGATCATACTCGTATGTATCACGTGAGCTCATAAATGTTTACTAGGGGCTCTTCCTGCAGATAGCACGCTCGGAGCGCGTTATCACTATAATGATGAAACGTGGCGCTGCCTGTCCCTCCGCCTCGCGCACCTGCTGCACATGTTTTTACCTACTCTTAGTACTGCCGCAACTCACTTTTATAATCCTAATGTACTTATTCTCTTTTGTGAATAGTAGGCTACTTAGGTAAGGTACAAAGAAATATTTCATTATCTTCCTGAGATTCTATTATCTACTCGGGTATCATTTGTCTTTCAAACAATCGATATTCAACCATATTTTATCCGCGGTGCCATTCATTTCCCCTTCAATCACTGAAGCAGAGAGTCCTGCATTCATTAGGAGGGGCCGCTTAATGGCCTCTAAAGGTTCGATACCACGATTTTATCGACATCACGATTCCTCTTCGCACACTCCGAATAAATAGTAAACAATTATATGCAAATCACACGATTGTAAACAAAGAAAAAATAGTAAAATACGTAATATATAATGAATGTAGTGTCCTGATTTGCCGGGAACGTGATTTTTTAGGGCAACGTTGGTGTTAATAGTGTCTCGTCTGGCGCGACGTCCGAACCCGGCGCGCGCCATTTGTATTAATTACCATGTTAACAACACGTGTGCCTCCCGCATGTCCACTGCCCACTGCCCGGTGGGCACTAGCTCGTGTAAGCACGCGCCTATTCATTACACTTTCGCGGGACAATGTCACGGCCACTTACGTTACGACGTGAGTCGACACAGCTGGAGCGATGTCAAACTGACTGATAGTTTCTTGACCTTATAGGACCTCCTTACGCAGGTCTCTTGTAATGTTTCATTTTAATTTATCTTTAATAAGTAAAGTGTAAAACAATATTTATAAAACACATTATTAGACTGCCTCGTTGGTCTCGCGGCGTAAATGTGTGCGTGGGATTGGAAAGTCTCGGGTTTGATTCCCGGGTCGGGCAAAGTGTTATTGGGTTATTCCGTTAGGAAATTCTCAATAACAGCACGGAGTCTGGTAATGTGCCCGGTACGGCAATAGGCTCGCCCCCTATTACGTGGGACCTAAAAATTCATGGCAAAATGTGGGTGTAATATTACACCTCTGCCTACCCCTTCGGGGATACAGGCGTGAGTCTATAAAAAAAAATTGGGGTACCTGAATTGTTAGCTACTTATAAGATAAGATATTTTGTTCGACATCAGGCTTCGTCACGCCACGAAGCTTCTTAAAATAGGCACAGCACTCTCGTCTTACAGCCTTTATGCTTCGTCTAATTTCGGTTATAGTCAACGTATTAATTTTACCTAGAATATTACTTTTAAAAACCACTTGTAAGGTTACTTATTGAAAATTCAATTTATTTATATGTGAAATTGATAGGTTGATAAATTGAGAATTACGTAAGTGCGCTAAGTGCACATGCGTCACTGTGGAGCCAAACGTCGTAGCTTGTCGCGCGAGGTGATACTCACGGCGCTGCGCCACCGCGTCACCGGGTTGTTTACAACACATTGTTTATCCCACACGGACGTGAAGTAAACAAACAAGAAACATTGGTGTCCACGTGTCCGCCTGTCCACTGTACACACTGTAGCGGCGTCCACTCGCTGGTTCCCTATATTAACGTAAATCACGACGTGCGTGCGCTAACACCCGGAGATTACTTTTATTAGATCCGAAAACCTCATACGTCACGGTGAGGCACATATCAGTGGCAGGAGGAAGCCGCCGGGAGCGCCCACAGCCCTCCGCCCGGCGACCTCAGCGCCCCCTCACCGCCACTCAGCCTCAACTGATGAGATTACACTGATTAGGCCAATCACCCCTTTGTTTTGATAGTTTCCGAGAGCTCTTGGATATGGGCCCTAATAGCTCAGATTTAATAGCTCACTACCTCCGCGAGGAGACGAACATCGAGTAGACTTTATTATTCGGTTCATCTCAGTAAACATAAATAATATATAGTATAATAGTGCTCTGCAGGTACTTGTTGTTAATGGCCACTTTTACAGTAAAGTTTCGCCGCGATTATTCACAGAATCTATTTGGAATAAATAAGAAATGCTTCTGTAAGAAATACCTAACTAGGTATTAAGTCATTTAATATTATACCCTTTACAACTTTTGTTAATTAGCAATATTTAATTATTGAACATAGGTTAGCGCCGTCGAGCATGCTCCATAAATGCTGAACACAAAAACTCATAAAATCATACTTGTAAGTATATCTCGTAAAAGTATCGTCATAAAGCAGCCACATAAAACGTCAGCCGCGCTCGATACTACACCGCGAACAATTGTGTCTAGCGCGGCAACAGTGACGCTTCACGCGTACAACTAGTTAGCGGCTAATGGTTTAAGTGCGTAGTGCTGCACCACCAAAACAACAGAACTAACCTCCACCTCGACCATAAAAGCATTTCGTTAGTTTCACAACTAGTTTAAACCGAGTGCTCCACGCGCCGCGCTGATCGCCCCGCGCCATTATCAGACGCCAGATTTAGCGCGACGTGCGACAGGACGTAAATATTTCTGAGACGAAAATCTGTTCACCTAAATTACGTTTAAGTAACAAAACAAAGGAAAACGCATTGAGTGTTTCCAATCATCGTATAACATGTTAAGAGAAATGGAGAAAAGTTCCATCGCTCGATATTCGTTCACTTAAATAAAGATTGAAAAAGTGGCGCCATATATCTGTGCGGTACGCGGCGGCGCCTTATACTCGCGGCGCACATTTGTCACCACCGCGCTGCGCGGTTAGGCGTCGCCGTGACGCGCGGCACATGACGTCTCCGGGGCATTCCATGTGTCATTCTAAGCGATACCATTTAATGGACCGGCGCTCTTTCATCCACAATCATCGTAGCATCACTTCACAACAAACCGTTAGTTATTGTTTGTTTACTAGCGGCTCGTACAAAAACGACTCAAAGGACTAGCAAGTTTCATCGCAGGGTAGCGGCAAGTGGGATACTCGCCGGATAATACTGGCGCAGTTGCGAAAGCTCTTATGAACACAAGTTCGGGACAACGTTAAGCGCTGACTGTCGGTTGATTGATCGCTCGACCGCTCTCAATCTCACATTAATTGCAATAAGCTGCTTCTTACCGGAGCGCTTCGCACGACGCTCCACTTGATCAAACAATCAAACAACGCTAACAGGCGGACGATTTAAACTCACGCTCGAACTGACGCACAGATCTATACGATGAACTTAGACTTCGTCTAGACTTCACTTAAAGTTAACACAAAGTCCGTATTCATAATAATCAAATCAAATCTTTGTGTTCCTCGGATTTTCTAAGCATTTGCTAAGTTGTCGATATTGATAACTTACCAAAACTTAACTCATTCACAATGTTCACGTCAAAGCAAAGTGGATAAATTATAATCCTTTTCTCGAAAATAGCGTCGCAATGAAAAATATAATAATTTTCCTCCTTAGACGTCGAGTGAACAACCTAGATTTTTATTTTGACAGACGTATAGAAAAGAAGTTGATACAGGCAATGTATCGTTTTCGTTTGGTGCGCTATAACTCGTACTTAGCTAAATCTCTGAGTGTTGGCAGTAAGAAATGGAAATGTAAGTTTATGCTTTATACCATTTTATACATAAGTAAAGCCTGAGCAAGGGTAAAGGCGCTGTATAGATCTCTTAGGTTAAGAGAATGTGTGTGTCAGTTCGTTGCGCATTCTGTGGCAATTCTCTCTGATAACCGATTCTCTTTGTCTCTACAGCACGGGATTAGTTGACATTCAATGTAGAAGACCCGCAGGTCACAATAAAATGTTTTTTTTTTATAATATAATAATTCATTTATTTTCCGAAATTACAAAATGATAATGGTCTTATATTTAATTAAATTAGGTAAAATTAGTATAGGGTGCCTGTACTAGGGTAAACCTGTGCTACAGGCATAAAGAGCACTCACAACTATCTAGGTGACACTAAAAATATATGTCTACGTACTTAACAATACTAGAAATACATGTTTTAAATACTTACTTACTATAAAACTTAAAGAATTCTTATATAAAACTATTACTTGTGGAATGACACACAGTTATGCTGCCTTATTTAATAACAGTCAGCAATGTCTCGGTCTGTTCATAATTCAATGTTTGTAAATACTGATTGATACGTAATTTAGCTCTAGCGTAATTCAGGTCATATATCGATGTTTCTTTGTTTATTTTATTATATATAAAAGTACCTAAAAATGCAAAGAATCTATTAGTAAATACAAACTTTGATTCAGAACTTGAAGTACAGACAATATCTTTCCGTCTTTTAGTGTTAGTAAGGTTGGGGTTATACGTAAGTGCAGTATGCTGTTTTAGTGCAGTATATAGTATAAAGAGTTGACGAACTGTTAGAACATTACAAGAATCATACAGTAGGCTCGTGGGAAAGCGGAAAGGTCGTCGAGTGGCTACTTTTAGGACTGCTCGTTGTGCTCGTTCAATAGTTAGCATCACTGATTTGCCAATACCGCCCCAAGAAGTTATACAATAAAGGATCATAGATTGACACAAGGCCTTGTAGATCTGTATAATGAGTCTATGATCTGCAATAAAGCGTAATTTTTTGAAGACAAATAATAATTTACGTACCCTTGCAGTTAAAGCGACAATATGTTGATTAAAGGAAAGTGTTTCGTCTAGTATGACCCCTAAATATTTTATGGTAGTAGTGTTGTCAATCTCCGGAAAGGTGCAAGAGTTGTTCGCAGTATTAGAACAGTTATGTGCATAAATATGTGTATGATATGAATGAGTTAATGGTTTGCGCATACAAAATTGAATAAATTTTGTCTTTTCAGTATTAAGAGTTAGAAGATTCTGTCCAAGCCAGTTATTTACTACATTAAACCCACGTTGAGCATATTCCTGGGCTTCCATATTGGATTTAGCGGAGAACAGAAGTGCAGTATCATCTGCATACGAAAATATGGTTCCTTGTTGAAGGTTTAAGTTGCAGAGGTCATTGATATACACTAGGAACAGAGTACCACCGAGAACACTTCCTTGTGGAATACCGTATTGCGGTAATTTCAAATCGGAGCTGATGATGTTGTCTATTTTGACACATTGGTACCTAGCCTGTAAGTAGTCTTCGAATAGGTTTAACTGTGTTCCTCTTATTCCTAGTGCATCCAACTTCTTCAAAAGTAAAGGTACTGACACAGTGTCAAAGGCTTTCGCCAAGTCAAGGAAGATGCCAATGACATGTTTACTTTGCCCAAGTTCCTCTGATATATAATTGGTCAACTTGTGTACAGCGTCTGCTGTTGAAAGTTTAGGCCTAAAACCAAATTGATTGGGCGAGAACAGAGAGTTTTGTTCAAGAAACGAGATTAGTTGATTGTTGATAATTTTTCCAGGACTTTGGAGATACACGGTAATAGTGAGATCGGTCGGTAGTTATTTACAAGATCTTTTTTGCCAGATTTATGAATAGGAATCACCACCGCCTTTTTAAGACATTTGGGGAAAAGGCCATTAGAAAGGCAAATTCGAAATATGTGAGTTAATGGAGGCACTAAAATATGCCTAAACGTTGGCAAAATATTAGTGCTGATATTATCCCACCCTGCCGCGGTGTTATTCTTTAATGATAGAATGATCCGTTCTACTTCACTTTCATCAGGCTCGAGAAGCACAAAAGATTTACCACTTTTAAGACAGGTCGCAATCGGTGTACTGTTGTTAATTTGTTCGCTGCTAAATTGACCTTGGATTTTTTCAGCTAGTTGTTTACCGATATTAACAAAGAAGCTATTTACGTTATCAACAGAAGATAGCGGGGTGTTATGTGTTTGTAGTAAGCTCGTATCAGTTTTATGTTGGTTTGACATATAGGTAACGGATTTTACGATCTTCCAGAGTTGTTTGGTATTATTGCCAGCTTGATATATCTGTGATTTGTCATATTCTATTTTTATTCTTTTTAATAGACTATTGCAAAAATTCCTGTATCTTTTATAAGATATTTGTAGCGACAAGTTATTGGAATCTTGCTTGGCTCTTTTATGCAATTTGTCACGATGTCGAATGCATCTGAGTAGGCCTGGGGTTATCCAAGGCTTAATGTTATTATTTTTATTACTCAAATAAATAAATTTAATATTTCGCATAATAGCTTCTTGTACTTTATTAATAACATAAGACATAGATATGTCAACATTATCAGTATCGTAAATTGGTTTAAAACCAATATTATTTAAATCGCGATCTAGATTAGTCATGTTTAGTTTTGACCTTTGTAACGGGCGGGCATTATGCTTAGATTGCGTTAATTCAAGCGTAAACAAAACAGCACAGTGATCGGTTATTGATGAGTTGGTGACAAGTGTTAAACAAGGAAGCCTAGTTTTTACCATTACGTGATCTAAACATGACCCACTCTGATGCGTTGGGAAAGTGTGCGATGGTAGAATTCCGTGGTATGCACAAAGATTTAAATATTCTTGGGTCCCTGCATCATAATTTTCGCAATTTAGGTTTTTGTTTAGGTCACCAGTAATAATTATGCTATCAAACGATGACAGAGTTTGTAGGATATTATCTAAGGAATCAAGAAACACATCTAAATTTTTGAATAAAGGAGATCTATAAATAGAGACAATGGCAATATTAGTTCCGATTTTAATAATGAGACAGTTGCATTCCTGGACATCTGGCTCTTCGACTGTAATATGCAAAGTTTGTTTTGTGTATACCACTATGCCATCGTTTTGGTTTAAATTTATCGCCGTCTTAAAACTATTGTATCCCGGTAATACCGGGACATTGCTAATTCTATGTGACAGCCAAATTATGTAAGTAGAATGCTGATAAAGAAATGTATCTTAAACAATAGTGTACTACGTCAGCAAAGTATGCAAGAACTAGCAATAAAAAATTGATAATTGGTAAGTAAAGCTGATCAGTGGATTAGACATAGTTTTACGCACGCTCAAATTCTGTCACAAAATAGCATTATCTAATCGTACAATTATTATGAACGAATTTATTTGAAATGGCTAACAATTATTTTCTTCATCAAAAAAGTACAATAAAGCGGCCAACCGAGTGCTCGGTAATTCAGAAAGTCTACAGAGAATTGTATTGTGAAACGAAAGGACTTTCTATATTTATTCATTTTACTCTAAAACTGAACATTCCCGCTCCGTCCACCGTGGCTGTTGTATGGTGTTTAAAATGGCATCCATTGGTACGTCACTACATACCCACGGTGCTCTCACCGGGCGCAGTTTAGCGGCAGTTAGTGCGAGGTGACGCGACGTGCGGCCGATACAACACACGTGCGTCGCCGGTGGTTTATAGCTCCACTAGTCATTGTGTTTGTTTGTTCGACGCGCTAATAAGTTCATACGCTGTCGCCTATTTATAATGGTGTGTCATAATAGCGCTAAAGCATCATGCTCGTGGACGCGTTAATTGAAACACGCTTGTTTTGCTGGCCGGAGCATCATGGAAACGTGAACAGAAGATGTTTGCTTGCAATTAATTGAATTATTCAAAATAATCATATGATATGAGAACCAAAACATGGGGATTACATTAAAAAAAATAAGAAGTTTGATGAATGGTCTCGTATATCTCAAGACTTGGGAAAGGATTTAGGCATGTGCAGAAACAAAATTACAAGTTTATTAAGTTATTTATTAGCTATAATTTGTTTATTTATTAGCTTTAATAATCGCTGTAGCAGCAGCGGTTGCTGTAGACAACTCGTCCATCCCCGCCGCGAGCCACGAGCACACCACGGAAACCTATGTTCGAGCAGAGTGATTCTTGTAGGCTGGCTGCACGTCCACACTTGACACTGCGAGCGAGTGGCTAGGCTCGCGCTCCGCTTGCGCTCGGCTCGTCTAGCGTATACGCAGCAATAGAAACGCAGTAAGTGTTTAGTTCTTAACCCTTTGAGTGTCCTTCGGGCACGGTGTGCCCATAAGGATTTGTACGAACTTCACTCCGGTGTTGTGTGATTGGTTACAATAATAAAAACGTACATAAACTAGTTACAGATTAACCAACATAATACCATCAATTTTTAACATGTTTCCAAGCATGCAACCGAGAAAAATAATAAAATTGCTGATTTCGGTGCTCAGTTTACTCCGTGCCGCCATATTGCGCTGTGGCGATCAACTAAGTTGAATTTGTGATTTTTTTAAATGTGTTCTCAACGCAAACGTTCAGTGATTGTATTCGTATTATATATAAAATTATTGACCATTTAATGAAGTATATGTTTTAAATATTGTTTTAGCCAGTTATAATAACATTAACAAAAAAGAAATGGTTAGTAACTTTTGTGATGCAATTTTCGGGCGTTGGCCGCTAGCCGTTCTCCATATTTTAAATTATTATATGTAAGTATTTATTAATTACTTTACTAAATATAGATAAGTTTCTCACAAAGTTGTCTTAGAATAAATTGTTTATAAATAGGTATAAACATGTTTTGTGAGTGAGAAATGTTTTCCGTCGGATCGTCAAAATGGCGCAAATTTTTCGCTGCTATGAATAAATGGTTATTGTGAAGTAATATCGGTAAACTATGCTAAATTAATGTATATAACCGTCGCGTCATCTACCCGTGTCAATATTAGTGCAGTGAGAAAGGGAATTTTGTGAATAATTTATATGTATTTTCCAGTTCCGTCGCGAACGTCAGCAATGGCGGATGTGAACGGGTTAACGACGACTACAATGTTAAAGTGCGCGAACTGTAATCTTGTTGTAAACGAGGTTCTGGCCTTTATTCAGAACAAGTGTGATGTGATGGACGAACATTCAATGGTCAGACTGTGTACTACGGCGTTTAAGTCTGAAGAAATTAGTGCGGCAAAAAATATTTTATTTACCTCAGTTAAGACAACTGGAAGAAAAATCAACCGTAAACGAGAGGGGAAAACACAACGCGAAATAGAAGACATAATCACACAAATAAAACAGAAAGATCCTGAAGAACTGCCGATCTTCGTCGCCCGTGACCTACACAAATTACCCCCGGTCACTTTTGATCATCTGGACGCGACACGGATTTTGAAGGACTTTATTTTACTCAAAAACGATGCTATTAAGAAAACATATATTCATGAGGACCAGTTTTTGAGATTACAAAATGGAGTTATTAATCTGCAGCAAACATCCATGGTTCATAATTTCGAACGAGACAATTTTGTTAACAGAAAGCGAGGTACCACGAATAATTTCTTAGATAGCTCAGAATTAAATTGCGAAAGTGGCCTCCAAGGAATTATTCAAATAACACACGAGCCGGTAAGCGCTAAAAATCATAATCATTCCATCGCAATTGATAAAGAGGTAGATCAACACACTCAAGCGCGGCGCTCTCTGGCCCTGTCTCGCTCGCGCGCGCCGCTGTCTGGCGATGATGTCTCTGTCGCACACAGCCCAGATGTTGCGTGCGCTGCGATGCTCACCGAGAGACAAACTCACGGCACTTCAACTACCGCGGAGACTAATACATCGATATGTGTAGGTGCAACAAGCAATCAGCTGATTCGAGCGGCCGAGCCGCAGAGCGCTTTATTTACGCAGAATACAGACGATGACTGGCAAGTTGTACAAAGAAAAAGATATAGGAATCGATTTGTAGGTAAAAGAGGCTCTTTATGTGCTTAAATGCCAAATGTAATGATCAAAACTGGACCTGTGTCGACCTAAAGATTTTGAGTTCGATTTCAAATACCCATACTTTTGTGAGTGAAGCTCACGGCAGCCGCAGGTGGTTGGATCACTGTGTTGTCACCGATGCTGCATTAAGAACGGTCTCTTCAGTAAAGGTATGCTACGACATTTTCTGGTCCGATCACTATCCAGTTGAGATTCAGTGTAACTTAAATACAGTTTGTCAAATAACTAAGCCACCGCTAACCAAAATAAATAAAGTCCTATGGAAAGACAGGGATTTGAGCCAAAGAGAAAAATATACTAAATATCGATTGTAAGGTCCCCTCTCTATTATATTCTATACTCTTTGTGTAATCCTATATAACCATGCACATTATTATAATAAACGCAGTATATTCTCAGCAGTCCTAGTGTTTTATTCTGATAACTCGACCCCTACCGTACATGGCGACCCTGCCGAAAGCGTCTGCCATCCGAGCGTCGCGTATTTGACACCGGCTAGCGTTCACCGGCGCCGATCCATATATGGTCGAAATATTATGTCAACTTCGTGGACTTTGCATCATGCATCTCACGCAGTTACGACTCTTGCACTTGTTGCCGGTTACACGTGTCGCGACAAAATCTTCCAGGGTCAAAAATGGGCAAAACGCAATCCAGGGAAGAAGTGATTATTGCACAGAATGCAGCGGGTTCTAATCAGGCGACCGTAGATGAAATCCGTTTTCACCTAAGTACCGCGAACACCATACTTTCCATCATAGCCTTGATTATTGGCATTGGGCTCATTTTCGTCGCATATAGAATGTATAGGAAATGCCATACGCGCTGGATGCAGCAGGAAAATTTTCGGAATAATTTACGTCGGTCTTTATTTCGAGGAAAGCGAGAGCGTGAGCGTGAGAAGAACGACGACAATGCGATATAAGGCGACAACAGAACGAGTGCGGTAAAAACATAAAATTAAAAGTGTGATAAAATAATCTAAAAGTTCGTATAAAAAAATGGTGATATGTGGTTTCAGTGGAAAAATAAATAAATATACGAATTACAACAAAAAATGTGAGTGCGCGTTATAAAATTTAAAACAAGCGTACCTAATTTTCAAAATATTATCCGTGCGTCAATTATACGGTACAGGAATCGTTGGAAGCAGGTTGGAAGCGTCGGACAATGAACTATGTTGTAAGTTAAGATACGTTCACAAAATTAAGTCTAGTAAAAATATGTGTCAAATAATAATACGTACCTACTAATACTTATTGGTAAGTGATGTTTCAAACTTTAAACGATTTATATCAAAGCTTAAAGGCTGTTAGACAATATTAATTGGTCCTAATAGGCGCCAGGGGAATATTTTAGTAGAAAAGTGGAAAGAAGCAAGTGAGTTATATGATAAATATACATTAATATTAAATAAAATAAATTCAGATATTACGAAAGGAAAATATACTTCTACTGACGCCAATTTAGTGACCAAGTTGTCTTCTGATTTCGAATTATTATACGCTGAAATAAAGCAATTGTGTTCACAAGAACAAACTTTATCGGATTGTAGTTTAAAAACTATTTCAAATATGGAATCATTCAATTTGAAAACTGCTTAGTCTTTGTTACCTCAAATGACCGATGACGAATTGAATACAAAGCAATTAATAGATAACATAGAATATTACGCATCTGTACTTAAAAATGATGATTGTAAAACTCAATTGATCCAGTTTATACTTAAGAGTAGATTGTCTCAAGATGCCAAACTAAAGTTAAATACAAGTTATTCGAATATTACTGATTTAATAAAGGATAATTATGCGAACGGAGCTTTTGCCTCAAAAATCTGCCCCTGCTCTTCAAGATAAATTGCACCGTATTAGACAAAATGATTTAAATATTCAGGACTATGGCAAAAGAATATCAGAGTTGTTTGTTGAACTTACGATTGCGCAATTCAACGGTAACTCAGATAATTATAATCTTTTGAAACCCGTCAATGAAAAATACGCCATAAAAAATCGCAGATGGATTACGTAACCGTAGGCTCAGCACAGTTATTTCAGCTAGGAACTACACGTCCTTGAAAGACGCAATACAGGCTGCCAAAGAGGAGGAGCCTGAGTCGACTTCTACATCAGGTGATCTCATGGGTATGTACCAAAATAATTATTCTAGACCATTTTCCTTTTCAAGAAGAGGCCAATTTCATCGTGGTAATAGACCAGGTTTCAATACCAAGGTTTTTTTAAATCGTGCTTCTGGTCGTCAAGGTCAAGCATACAGAGGCCATTCGCAGTCTTCAAGAAATATGTCTACCCGGAGACCGTGGCAATCCAGAGGTAGGTACAACGAACGTATACGAGTAGTGAATAGTGAAGATTCAAATGAAAGTAATACGGATATGCCTGCCACAGAAAAGAAGTTTTTTCGTGAATAACTATAGTAACTATAATATTTTAGCATGTAACAGTGATTGTTGGGTGAATTTATTCATACATAATATCTCATATTATTGGTTAATTGATACGGGTGCTACTATTTCAGCGCTAAAATATAAACATGCGCTCGAGCAAAATCTTGCGATCCATAATGAGAAGATTATTATTAACGGCAAAGTTCAAGCAATTGGATACACATATTTACAATTACACTACGATAATCTTTCCTTTAGGCATAAGTTTTATATTTTTGAAACATTACCTTGTAGGACGCATGGTATTATCGGACAGGATATTTTAAATAAATATAACGCAGTAATTGATTTTAAAAATAATAATTTAGTTTTGTGGCCGAGTACGGATAATATGCTTACGTTGCCTTTTGCGCGTAAGGACAAAAATGCATATAATAATAGCACCTAGATGTGAACAAATACACTACATTACAACAGACTTAACTGAGCAATGCGTTGTTTATTGTAAAGAGTTAGATGATGGCGTTTTCTTAGCAAATTCCATAGCTACTCCGTGTGATGGTTTTCTCCCAATTAATATCCTAAATACAACCGAAAATACAGTGACTTTGAATAATATTGAGCCGACTATTCATAAGTTAGCTGATTACACGATATGTTCATTTGATACAGTCGATAAAAACGCCAAAAGAGTAAAATAATTATTTTCTCAATTAATTTAAAACATTTAAATGACGAAGAGCAAACTTCAATCGAAGATTGAAGAGCAGGGGCAGATTTTTGAGGCAAAAGCTCCGTTCGCATAATTATCCTTTATTAAATCAGTAATATTCGAATAATTTGTATTTAACTTTAGTTTGGCATCTTGAGACAATCTACTCTTAAGTATAAACTGGATCAATTGAGTTTTACAATCATCATTTTTAAGTACAGATGCGTAATATTCCATGTTATCTATTAATTGCTTTGTATTCAATTCGTCATCGGTCATTTGAGGTAACAAAGACTAAGCAGTTTTCAAATTGAATGATTCCATATTTGAAATAGTTTTTAAACTACAATCCCATAAAGTTTGTTCTTGTGAACACAATTGCTTTATTTCAGCGTATAATAATTCAAAATCAGAAGACAACTTGGTCACTAAATTGGCGTCAGTAGAAGTATATTTTCCTTTCGTAATATATGAATTTATTTTATTTAATATTAATGTATATTTATCATATAACTCACTTGCTTCTTTCCACTTTTCTACTAAAATATTCCCCTGGCGCCTATAAGGACCAATTAATATTGTCTAACAGCCTTTAAGCTTTGATATAAATCGTTTAAAGTTTGAAACATCACTTATCAATAAGTATTAGTAGGTACGTATTATTATTTGACACATATTTTTACTAGACTTAATTTTATGAACGTATCTTAACTTACAACATAGTTCATTGTCCGACGCTTCCAACCTGCTTCCAACGATTCCTGTACCGTATAATTGACGCACGGATAATATTTTGAAAATTAGGTACGCTTGTTTTAAATTTTATAACGCGCACTCACATTTTTTGTTGTAATTCGTATATTTATTTATTTTTCCACTGAAACCACATATCACCATTTTTTTATACGAACTTTTAGATTATTTTATCACACTTTTAATTTTATGTTTTTACCGCACTCGTTCTGTTGTCGCCTTATATCGCATTGTCGTCATTCTTCTCACGCTCACGCTCTCGCTTTCCTCGAAATAAAGACCGACGTAAATTATTCCGAAAATTTTCCTGCTGCATCCAGCGCGTATGGCATTTCCTATACATTCTATATGCGACGAAAATGAGCCCAATGCCAATAATCAAGGCTATGATGGAAAGTATGGTGTTCGCGGTACTTAGGTGAAAACGGATTTCATCTACGGTCGCCTGATTAGAACCCGCTGCATTCTGTGCAATAATCACTTCTTCCCTGGATTGCGTTTTGCCCATTTTTGACCCTGGAAGATTTTGTCGCGACACGTGTAACCGGCAACAAGTGCAAGAGTCGTAACTGCGTGAGATGCATGATGCAAAGTCCACTAAGTTGACATAATATTTCGACCATATATGGATCGGCGCCGGTGAACGCTAGCCGGTGTCAAATACGCGACGCTCGGATGGCAGACGCTTTCGGCAGGGTCGCCATGTACGGTAGGGGTCGAGTTATCAGAATAAAACACTAGGACTGCTGAGAATATACTGCGTTTATTATAATAATGTGCATGGTTATATAGGATTACACAAAGAGTATAGAATATAATAGAGAGGGGACCTTACAATCGATATTTAGTATATTTTTCTCTTTGGCTCAAATCCCTGTCTTTCCATAGGACTTTATTTATTTTGGTTAGCGGTGGCTTAGTTATTTGACAAACTGTATTTAAGTTACACTGAATCTCAACTGGATAGTGATCGGACCAGAAAATGTCGTAGCATACCTTTACTGAAGAGACCGTTCTTAATGCAGCATCGGTGACAACACAGTGATCCAACCACCTGCGGCTGCCGTGAGCTTCACTCACAAAAGTATGGGTATTTGAAATCGAACTCAAAATCTTTAGGTCGACACAGGTCCAGTTTTGATCATTACATTTGGCATTTAAGCACAAAAAGAGCCTCTTTTACCTACAAATCGATTCCTATATCTTTTTCTTTGTACAACTTGCCAGTCATCGTCTGTATTCTGCGTAAATAAAGCGCTCTGCGGCTCGGCCGCTCGAATCAGCTGATTGCTTGTTGCACCTACACATATCGATGTATTAGTCTCCGCGGTAGTTGAAGTGCCGTGAGTTTGTCTCTCGGTGAGCATCGCAGCGCACGCAACATCTGGGCTGTGTGCGACAGAGACATCATCGCCAGACAGCGGCGCGCGCGAGCGAGACAGGGCCAGAGAGCGCCGCGCTTGAGTGTGTTGATCTACCTCCTTATCAATTGCGATGGAATGATTATGATTTTTAGCGCTTACCGGCTCGTGTGTTATTTGAATAATTCCTTGGAGGCCACTTTCGCAATTTAATTCTGAGCTATCAAAGAAATTATTCGTGGTACCTCGCTTTCTGTTAACAAAATTGTCTCGTTCGAAATTATGAACCATGGATGTTTGCTGCAGATTAATAACTCCATTTTGTAATCTCAAAAACTGGTCCTCATGAATATATGTTTTCTTAATAGCATCGTTTTTGAGTAAAATAAAGTCCTTCAAAATCCGTGTCGCGTCCAGATGATCAAAAGTGACCGGGGGTAATTTGTGTAGGTCACGGGCGACGAAGATCAGCAGTTCTTCAGGATCTTTCTGTTTTATTTGTGTGATTATGTCTTCTATTTCGCGTTGTGTTTTCCCCTCTCGTTTACGGTTGTTCTTTCAAGAACATCAATCTTGCTATCATCCATCATCTGACATACTACATCCAATTTGCCGTTCAATCCTCCTCCAACATTCAATGTTGCAAACCTGCTCTCCGTAGGCCGCTTTTCGCCCTCGCGGGAAACGAGACGGTTGGTGTAATACTGTCTGCACGAATGAATGAGTGTGTAAAAGAGTTTGAATGTGTAAATGCTAGGCTACTGTGGATGAGAATGAAAGTAGGACTTACTAGTCTCTTTATTGTGGGGGTGTACGCCCCGGTCAATATAGTTACGGAAATGTCACAACATGAGCAAGACGAAAGGCAGGAGTTTTGGGAGAGTTTAAGAGAGATTTTGAGGAACTGCAAGGATAATGAAAGATTGATCTTGTTAGGGGATTTCAATGGATGGGTGGGAGTAAAGCGAGATGGATTTGAAAGGGTGTTAGGTACATTTGGGGATGAGAGTGTGAACGAAAATGGAAAAGTACTGCTTGAGATTTGTTTGGAGTGGAGCCTTTGTGTGACAAACACCATGTTTGATCATAAAAGGATACATATGTATAAGCGAGAGGCGAAAAATGTTAGAAGAAGTATGATTGATTTTGTGATAGTAGATGAACGATTGAGAAAGAATGTGTTGGATACAAGAGCATATCGAGGGATCGGCATCCACACAGACCACTTCTTGGTGTTGAGCCGGATAAGTGGGCTCTTTAAAGGATGGCGACACCGAGAGCGTAATGAAAATAGGGTCTTGGAAAGAAGAAAGGTAGAAAATCTACAAGAGAAAGATGTGAAAGATGAGTATAAACGAAGATTGATAGCAAAATTTGAGAGGTTCGATTGCATAAATGATATGGAAGAATTATCGCAGGCCTTTAAAGAAGAGGTAGTATGTGTAGCGTCATAAGTATGTGGTGTGATCAAGAGAAGGAAAATACAAAAGATTAAGAATACATGGTGGGACAAGGATGTAAAATCAGCAGTGTCAGAGAAGAAGAAAGCTTGGTCAGATTGGTTGGCTGCCAGAGCAAATGAAAGAATGGGAAAAGCAACGAGTGTAGACATAGATGAAGCAAGAAAGGAGTTTGTTAGGTCAAAAAGAATAGTGAAAGAAATGGTTAAAAGGAAAAAAGCGGAAAAGAAAGATGAGTTTGATAGCAGATTATCTGACGATTTCCAGAGGAACATTAAGTTTTTCTGGAAATCCGTTCGTGCAGTTCGAGGAAGAACTCAATCCTCAGAACACACATCCATCAGAGACGAGAATGGAAGTATAGTAAATGATGAATCTTGCGTGCTGAAGAGATGGAAAGAGTATTTCGAAAGTTTATTTGAAAGGTCGGCGATAGAGACACCGATAGCTGAAATGAATGGTAACGATAGCAATGATGAAAGCGTTATTGGCGTGGATGAGATCGTGAAGGCACTGGGAAGTATGAAAGTAGGTAAGGCTGCAGGATATGATAGGATTACAGTCGAAATGCTGAAGGCTGGACAGGGCATCATAGTTGGTCAGTTGCAGCGGTTATATAACTTGTGCTGGACCACCGGCCGAGTACCTAATGACTGAGCCATAGCTGTAGTTGTGCCTCTTTATAAAGGGCAAAAAAAATTTAATATATTTATATAAGGCTCGCAACAAGATTGCAAAAACTATAGAGGCATTAGCCTTCTCAGCATTGTTGGCAAATTGTATGCAAAGGTACTTATTGAAAGAGTTATGGAAGTAACCAAGAAAATATGGGATGTACAAGCGGAATTCCGAAAGGGTATGGGATGCACGGATCAGGTTTTTTCCTTGCGAAGCATAGCCGAAAAGTTTTTGGCCAAAGGTCAAAAGGTCTATTGCGAATTCGTGGATTTGGAAAAGGCTTACGATAAAGTGGTGAGGAATGAAATGTGGTCGGTGCTGTCAATGAATAGGGTGGACATCAGCCTCATTCGAGCTCTGAAATCCCTTTATGAGGATTCTAGAGCTTGTGTGAGGATAAACGGGGCATACACTGACTGGTTTACCATCGAGAAAGGTGTTAGACAGGGATGTGTAGCGTCGCCGTGGCTGTTTAACCTCTTCATGGACAGTTGTTTGCAAGATTTAAAACAAAGTGACTGCGGATTAAGGATGAATGGGTTACTTGTCAAATGCCTCCTTTATGCTGATGATCAGGTAATACTTGCATCTTCAGCGGAGGAGTTGCAGGAGATGGTAGCAATCATGCATGGTGCGTTAGAGAGGAAAGGAATGAAAGTGAATGTAAGTAAAACGAAAGTTCATCATCATCAGCCTTTAACAGTCCACTGCTGGACTAAGCCTCTCCTTTGAAAGGAGGAGTTGGCCTACTATACCACGCTGGCCAAACGGGTTGGTATAGGGTTTGTATCAAGTTTTCCTTCTCTTGCAGTGCTATTCTCTGCATATTATGCTCCCTTTGTCGGCTTTTACGACACCCATGGGATGATATAGGGTGGTGACATTCAGTATTCTTAATCCGTCACCACACGGACAACGGAAAACGAAAGTTATGGTTTTTGAAAAGGAGGAATGCGTTACGGCTTGTAATGTTTTGATCGATGGACAGCGAGTGGAACAAGTGAATGAGTTTGTTTACTTAGGTACGTTGTTACAAGAGATGGTAAGAATGAAGAAGATATTGAAAGGAGAGTTAATGCAGTAATGAGTTAATAATAATCTGAAAGCGTTTATGAACAGTCAAAACGTGTCCAAAAAGGCACGTTTGGCTGTACATAGAGGCGTGTTAGTGCCTACCCTTATGTATGGTAGTGAAAGTTGGGTATGGCAGAAGAGATTTGAAAGTAAAATAAATGCTGTAGAAATGAGAGCACTGAGAAGTATGTGTGGTGTGTCTTTGACCGACAGAGTAAAGAATTGTGTGATACAAGAGTGGTGTGGGGTAAAAGAAGATGTAGTGACAAGCATTGAGAAAGGCATGTTAAGATGGTTTGGGCACATGGAGAGGATGGATGACGATAGACTGACAAAGAAGATATATAAGGCAAGTGTGAATGGAACAGGACAAAGGGGAAGACCTAGGCGGACGTTCTCTGACCAGATTGGAGACATCCTGAAAAAAGGACAAGTCAGAAGTACCCTTAACAGAAGAGCATGCATGAGAAACTTGATGGGAGTGAGTGAAGCAAGTGAGGTATGTCAGGATCGTTGCAAATGGCGTTCCGTAGTCTCTGCCTACCCCTCCGGGAAACAGGCGTGAGTCTATGTATGTATGTATGTATGTATGTATTTATAAACATACTATTACGTTAAAATCAAAAACTAGCCCAGTGTTTACAAAACCTTACCGGTTGCCATACTCGCAGCAAAACGAAATTAAAAGTCAAATAAATAAATTGCTAGATGATAATATTATAGAAAGGTGTAATAGTACCTGGTCCAGTCCATTATTATTAGTACCGACAAAAATGGACAGTAGTGGTCAAAAGAAATTTAGGTTGGTTATTGACTACCGAAAATTGAACAATTTAATTGAAGATGACAAATATCCTTTACCGAATATGTCCGAAATATTAGATGCATTGTCAGGAAGTATATATTTTACACATTTAGATTTATATAATGGATTTTATAATGTTGAATTAGACAAAGACAGTAGAAAATATACTGCATTTTGCTCTGGACAGTACCAAATGGTGCGTATGCCTATGGATTTAAAAACAAGTCCAGGATCTTTCTCGCGCATGATGAACATGGCTATGGCCGGTCTTACATTTGAAAAATGCTTCATTTATTTAGATCACCTAATAATTTTTGGAAATTCCTTGAACACGCACAATAAAAACCTACAGGATGTTTTTGAGCGCTTGCGAAAAGTAAACCTTAAACTAAATCCAGAAAAATGTAATTTTTTGAAAAAGCAAATTGTTTATTTAGGTCATGTTGTGTCTGGTAATGGAATTTTGCCAGATCCATCAAAAATAGATATTGTAAAAAGTTACCCCTCTCCGAAAAACCTTGACGAGCTAAAAAGGTTTACCGCATTTGTCAATTACTATAGAAAATTTGTCCCTAATTTTGCAAAATTGGCTTCACCATTATTTAATTTGCTTAAGAAAAATGTTCCTTATATATGGAATAGCACATGCCAGAAAGCATTCGAAGACTTAAAAGCTTGTATTATTTCACCACCTGTCTTGCAATACCCCGACTTTTCAGAGCAAAATCAGTTTATTTTGCAAACAGATGCATCTAACTATGCAATAGGTGCAGTTCTATGTAATAAAGACCTTAGGCCAATATCCTTCGCTAGCAGAAATTTGAATAAGGCCGAGAAAAATTACCCTAGTATCGAGAAGGAATTGTTGGCAATCGTTTGGTCAATAAAACATTTTCGCCCCGATTTATATGGTAGGCCATTTAAAATACAAACGGATCATAGACCGTTAGTTTATTTATTTACAAAGAAAGACCCCTCTAGTAGGCTAATGAAATTGAGACTTCTACTAGAAGAATATAACTTTACCTTAGAATACATAAAAGGTACAGACAACGCAGCTGCAGATGCCTTGTCGCGTATCAGTATAGACATAAAGGATTAAAAAGAAGTAAACAACAATATAATGAGTGTCATGACACGGGCGCAAAAACGAAAACAAACCTCTAGTATATCAGGTTCTTTGGCGGATATCGACTCCCGTAACGATTGGTCTGATCAACCAAAAGTTGTGGAGACGCATATTACTCCAAAGGATTCTAAAGAGCTAGTATTTATTGAAGAAAATAAGTTACGTAATTTGCGCAAAACAAATAATATTAGTTATGAAAGCGCTACGTTTTGCTATATTCCGGAAAAAAAAAACAATTTATATAAAATACAAGGACTCTCCATCACAAATTGCGCCAGCCAAATTTGTGAGAGAACTTGATATGACTTGTACACAGATAGGTATTAAGGAATTATACTTCATCGTCAGTAGTGCGAATGATATTTTTATACGAAAGTTATTGCAAGAGTTCAAAGGGTACAAAAGTATAACTATTCCTCGTTTATATGTATTAAAAAACGTCACTAGAATAGATATTAAGACGACCAAAGAGTGATATTGAACGACTTTCATCTCTTGCCCACAAGTGGTCACGCGGGTATGAGACGAATGTTGAACAATATAAAAAAATATTATTTTTGGCCAGGCTTAGAAAAAGACGGCGTACAATTTGTAAAACGATGCGATGGGTGTCAAAGGAATAAACATTCTATACCAATAAGGGAGCCCATGGTAATTACATCAACAGCAAATAATGCATTTGAAAAAATCTACTTAAATATTGTTGGACCGTTAGATCGCGATGACAATAATCACTCTTACATATTAACGCTACAGTGCGAATTATCAAAATTTGTCGAAGCCTATCCACTGACATCTAAGAGTACGGTTGAAGTAGCTGAAGGTTTTGCTAACAACTTCATTTTACGGTACGGAATCCCACAAGCAATAGCAACAGACAGAGGTACCGAGTTTATGTCCTCTACGATGAACGAGGTATGCAAACTATTACACATTAACAAAATAAACTCGACTGCGTATCACCATCAATCTATTGGCGCATTAGAGAATTCACATAAACATCTTGTTTCATATCTTCGTATACAATGTGATAACCATCCCGAAATGTGGAGCAAATGGCTACCATTTTGGTGTTTTTCATACAACACTTCGGTTCATAGTGAAACCAAATTCACCCCGTACGAGCTGGTTTTTGGGAAAAAATGCTCTCTACCTAGTAATTTATGTAATATTGTCGAACCTTGTATAATTATGATAATTATCCCCTTCAACTAAAATTTCGTTTGCAAATGGCACAAAAGGAGGCTAGAGACAATTTGCTCAATAGTAAAATGCACAGAAAACAAAAATATGAAGAAAACAAGAGAACTGTAACGTATAATGCTAATGATTTGATTTTAGTTAAGAATGAAACAGGTAGTAAATTAGATAGTATATATTCTGGACCGTATGTGGTTGTCAGAGATATATCACCGAATGTGGAAATTATAAAGAATAACAAGATTGATATAATCCATTAAAATCGCACTAAATTATATTACTCTACTGAGAATTAAGTTACATATTAATCTTTATACCTATTTTTATTATTACCCATAAATACATAATCACAAAAAATTGTATTCTTCTTATAATATTTAACCTTTCTAAGGTGGAAGGTCCCCTCTCTATTATATTATATACTCTTTGTGTAATCCTATATAACGATGCACATTATTATAATAAACGCAGTATATTCTCAGCAGTCCTAGTGTTTTATTCTGATTACTCGACCCCTACCGTACAGATACCTCTGGGCTCAAAGGTCGTAAAGGACAGTTGGGTGAAAATGACTTTTCGATACTGCTTTACTCAGTTTTTAATTCTCTATCGAACTGTATATTCCATTTTACGAAATTCGCAAAAAAATGCCTTTACGACCCACATACCGTGAAAATATGGATGTAAATACCACTTAGTTACCAGAGTGAACTCATTTTGGTAGTAAAGCAAAGTATAAAACAATATTTGGGTGTAAAATACATAAATAATAACAACTGTCTTATACCACCTTAGGTGGTTAATATAATTCACCTCAAAAATTTGGATGTAAAGGACATCGTCTTTGCAAATTGTCCTGTGCACCCTTACAATTTAAAATAAAAAAATACAAGTGTCCTTTACGACCTAGTTTCATTTTATTTGCTTCCATTAAGGGCGTATATAAACGTGATAAATTGTTCCATAAATCCTAAAATATTCAAAACACACGAATTTAATCTAAACTTACTACCTAACTTAATAAAAATTTAATCATTTACACAAAACTATTAACTCACAATTTTGTGAAATGTATTATAACGATTATCGAAATTACAAGATGTTCAAATTTAGGTATCCACTTCACTCTCGTAGAATTTGATTTCTGTACACAAACTTTCAACGCCTACCTTATTAAAATGTTTCTTATACTGGTTATACATTACTTATATTCAAATAGCCTCCTGTATTGGCTGGGTTGTAAATAACTAGTATTGTATGAAGTACAAAGTGTATCTAGGACACTTAAATAAAATGTCCTTTATAACCCAGAAAAATAACTGAACGAAAACAAACTTGTCATTTACTAACCAAATAATCTATGAAAATGTATTGTAGGTCCTTTACATTTCAGTTTCGGTATGAAAATCTCATTGTTAAGAAAAATACCTATACCTAAAGCTTTATACTTTGAGTGCTCGGCCACAGTGAAAGGCGGGTGCGGGTGCGGGCGCGACGCGGGCAACTCAAACATATGGAACTCTATAGAAGTGTCCGTAGTGGACGAGCGGGGCGGCAAGCGGTGCAGCGCGGGGAGCACGCGGGCAACTCAAACCATAAAACTTTCATACAAGTGTCCGTAGTGAATGCGCGGGCGGCAAGCGGGAAACAATGCGGAGCGTGCGGATCTCAAACTTTTATGAGCAATAATATTATGAGTAATTATGAAATCAAGTGCGAGTCAAAATCGCTCATCAAGGTTAACGTAGTAGAGGGATTCACTTAACATAAGCATAACGTAGCCCTCTAGCCAACTATCACTATCAATTTTTGGCCAGCAAAAATAACTTTGGTTTCCGTAGTATTTGTGTATCGATATTGTTTATTGATATTGCGCACCAAGGGTTTTGGGAAGCAAAATTTAAAATTAAAAATCTCCATAGGCACCCCGCTAGTATAGGACAGATATTTTATTTTTGTATATAAATCATAAAGCGGTTCACAGAATACATCTACTTACCAATTTTGAAATTTGTAGTCTTAATAGTTTCGGCATAAAGTGGCTGTGACATAGAAACGGATACATAGACAGACATGGCGAATCTATCAAGGGTTCAGTTTTAAGCCTCCTAGCCTTTGGCTAGGGAATCCTAAAGAAAGGTTACTTAAATGTCAGTCAATCTTCAGAAATACTCTACTAATATTGTAAATGCGAAAGTGTTTATAGATATATATTCGGTATATAATTATAATGGTAGATAATGTAATGGATACTGACCGAATTACTTTGTACTCTATGTATAGAGTTTCTGAACTCTTTAGACTAATCAGGAGTTGTGTAAGACAACTTGAGACTGAAAGTAAATTAATGTTACCCTGACTTCAAGGCGCGTGAAGCCGCGGGCAGAAGCTAGTATTATATAATGATGAACTTAAAAATGCAAAGTATTTAAATTCTAATTTGTTTAATTTATTTACATTACCACATATCTCTTTTTAACCCTTCCAGTCGTTCCTGAAGTTACTAGAATTTTCCAATTTTTATTTAAAATATTATTTTTATTTTTAATATTTTCCAAATATTTATAAAGATTTTCCAAATATCATAAAAACCAAAATTATTATAACAGTTATAAATGTGATTTGAACCCACGCCCTCAGACCGTGAGGCGGTTGTATTATCCGCACGGCTACAGCCTTGTTGTCAGTTAGTTGCGAATTTGGTGAACAATTGACATAGTGTTACTATGGTGAGTGTTAACGTCATCTAACTGAAAACTCATATTAATCTAGCCGCGATCCTAAATTTGACAAACACTGTACACCGCACCCGCAAACGCGCCACTACGGACACATGAAGACGCGCGCGGCGACGCGCGCTGCCCGCGCTACTATGGCCAAGCACTGAAAAACACATTCATAATGGCTTTATGGGTGCTTTTCCCATGTTTTAAAGCATATTAATTATTCGTTCATTAAAAATTAAATATAATAATAAATGAAAGAACCTGGAGTGTCTGCCATACAGCAAACATCTCAACAGCGGTAGGACGCAACGTGGATCGACGATCTTAAAAGATCGCGGGAAGCGGATGGATCTACAGCACAAGATGTAATACTGCGGTCAACGTGGAGAACCTTGGGGAAGGTCTATGTACAGCAGTGTTTTTTTGGCTGATATTGATGAGAGACGATGCTGAAATAAATTACTGAACTCCACTTTGTAGGCGCGAAGGTTTGACACTGGTGATGGTAAGATTCATTAGGGAATCCTCCCCCTCTCTCTCTTCCACCAGGTTACGCTCCTGTTTTGTTTTTATTTATTTAGATGCATAAAACACATTTCAATAATTTGGCAAAAATACGTATAAAAATTGATATTTCTGTTCTGGATTGCAACGTAACAACAGTGCATACTTCAAAATCAAGGTTTAGGTTCCGGGTTCGATTCCCGGGTCAGGCAAAAGTGTTACTGAGTTTTCAAAATTCTCAGTAGAGCACGGAGTCTAACAAAGGTCCCGGTAACGGCCATAGGCTCGCCCACTATTACGTGGGACCTACAAGTTCATATCATGGCGAAATATGGTTCTAACATTACACCTCCACCCCTTTGGGGATACAGGCTTGAGTCTATAAAAATAAAAATAAAATATGAATTACTCACAGTTTGCAAATACTAGTATCAGAATTATTACAATAATCATAATTATTATCAAATTACTTGAAAATTACAAAATGATATTATAGAAGAAAGTTTAACAGAATAAAGTTGATTAAAGAAGTGAAACTAATTAAAAGAGTAAAGAAGAGAGTAGAGAAAAGGCAAGCAAGAAAAACTATGTTAATTACCAGAATATATATTTTTATTTTTAAAGATTTAGAGCTTTTATTGTTCAATTAAGTACAAATAAACGATCTCAATTTGATAACACAAATGTACGTTTTATTTGTATAATTATGTTATTTCATGAATATTCGTAAAGAAAATACAGTAGTATACTCATAAATATGTACAAAATTACATAATTCATTTAATACTTAAGTTTAATTATTAATTTATCCTTCTTCTTAGCGTGTGAGAAGAATTGAGAAGAATTTATTTTTCAGAATACCTTAGCGGGTTATCCTTAAGAACCTAAAAAATATTACACTTGTCGATTATTTCCTTATTTTGTGTAGTTTTGTGCAGTAAAGTGGATTTACGCCCTTAGGTTATATCATAGGGTGAAAATTTGAAGGGTGTAAAGGACTTTTATTTTTAAATTTATGGTCGTAAAGGAAATCTATCTCGGTAAATACAGCACTAGGGTAATTTTTTAACACTACACTAGATGATACTAGAAATTCTGAACACTTTTTTCCTAGGTTTCATTTAAATAGCTCAAGAAACGAAGAGTAAAAATAATTTTTATTTTTTTGTTTATTGGTTCTCCTGAAAAGTTACATTTTGTCCTTTACGACCGTTGAGCCCAGAGGTATCGATATTGTAACAATACACTAAGAGAATTGGGCTTCACTCACGAATTCCAAAAGTGTTGTGATAGTATGCTCTGCTTAGTTTGGGACTAGATGGTGTTGTGTGAATGTGGTAGAATATTATTATATTTTTACTAGCTGACCCGAGTTAAGCAATCGGGCGACATGCGTCAACCCCACGATTGCTGACCACGCATCGAACGAGCATGGCGCGCGTCATCAAAACTGCATATTTAGCTATAAGTTTCATATTTAATTATAATGTTAATTTAATCAGTCTTGTAGAACCTTTCTAAGAATAAACTGGTATTTTAAAATAATAAATCTATTTTTTAATAGTAATCTCGTCCACCGATATTTAACTGGCGCAGTCGGTAGGATCGCGACACTCGCATATCGAATAAAACTCTCCGAATAGAGTGGACGGTATCTATCGTCATCTTCGCGATCCCCTATAAGAAGAACCTACGTCGGTGGCAGCCTGCGGGAGTTCCGGAACATTGGGAGTCCTGCTGTTCTACAAGGCCCGGCAAGAAATGCAGAGGTTCCTGGGGTAAGTACGAATCGTTTACCCAGTATCCTGTGCAATATTTCCTGTCGTGTATTACTTGCATTTATACTTGCTATTCCATGTGTTTTGTCTGTATGCTATAATCGCGATAGACGTATTTTGTTTTATTTCGTGCACTTAGGCTGTACTTAATAACAATAGATTCGCGCGGTAAGCAAATACGCTGAGCGAACGATTAAAATTAGGTATTAATTATTGTAATTGAATATCATTACGCCTGTATTTATACAATACGGTAGGCAGTGTTGTAGGTAGCACATTTTAGTATTTAATTTGTTGCATAATTTTTTTTTATTCATAACAATGGCAATGTGTAGCACAGATATGACTAACTTAAAGTTTATTAGGGACCTCATGCCCAAATATGATGGTAACCCGAAAACATTGAACTTTTTCATTAGGGAGGTGGAAAATATTATGTTATTATTGGAACCAACAGCTAGAGCGAATCCAGCACTTATTTGTTTAATTAAAAGCAGGTTGAGCGGCACCGCGATCGACGCTATAGCTTATGAGGAGTCCCTAGACTCGTGGCAGGCCATTAAGACCGCGTTGATACGTAGATTAGGCGAACCGCGCAATGAAATACAAGTGATGCAGGAACTCACTCGTATTCGCCGTAATAAAAACGAAGATTCCGAAGCGTTTGGTAAACGTCTTAGGGATATTTTAGACACACTACAGTCAGTGGGTAAGCATAATGACAAGTCGTATTACGAAAAGATGGTTATAGACCAATATGTTAACAATTTAGAGTTCCATATATCAGTAGGCGTACGTATCTCGAATCCAGAGACGCTAGAAATAGCCATAACTAACGCTAGGCAGGAGGAAGCACGCCTAGCACACCATAAATTTAGCAATAATTTTAATACACCTTTTATGCAAGCCAAACCAAAAGATACACCAAAATTTAGTTTGTCTACACCCCAACCATTTGGGTTCAATGCCGCACCACCTCAACAAAGGTTTGTACACCCGAACTCTCAGCCGCAACAACGTAGCAACTGGGCCCCTGAACAGAAACAGCAATGGGCACAATCCACGCTCCCATGGAAGAATAAAACACAAGGTAATGTTAGACCAAGCGGGTCCGGCACCTTTAGGAACTCGTCGAACTTTAGACAACAGCCGAACGTGCCACACCAGCAAGTGAACCCACCACAAAAGGTATCAGACGTTACAATGAGATCTGTTAACAAGCCGCAAAAGCCGCAATTTGGAGAACTTTTCTATACATCCAACGAACAGAAACAGTATCAGGAGAACTACGACCCCTGCTACGATCAAAGTGAGTACTATAACCCACAGTATGCCGATCTCTGTGAGACGTTCCAGGATTTATCTGTTGATGAATCATACCCTCAGGATTTTTGCGAGGAGGGGGAACAGGAAGAACACAGCTGATAAACACAGTACAACTAAATAGTCAAGGTAAGGACCGTCTGCCATACATTGAGTTACCTGAATTTAATGGTAAGTTTCTATTGGATACCGGCGCTACTAACTCTTTAATATCACCTAGCGTTATACAGAACACCATGTTTGAACAATGTGTCGAATACGAGCCCTCCCAAGTTCGTACCGCGCATGGTATTACCAAACATCAACACGTAGCAGTTTTACCCTTACCCCCACCATTTGATACGGACAAATTTCACAAGTTTCTTATATTTGATTTTGACCCAAAGTACAAAGGACTAATAGGTATGGACTTGTTACAAGAATTAGGATGCAGTATAGATTTAGAAAATAGAGTATTAAATTCTTCCAATTTTCAGATACCAATTTACTTAGATTATCCGGTAAAAAAAATTAGAATTGAACCAAGATGCGAAAAGCTTATTGTAGTAAAGACTAATTATACGGACGGACAGTACATATGCAATGACTTTTGCTGGACACAGGGACTTAAGTCACCTGCGGCCATAGTTACAGTTAAAAATGGATCGTTTAAAACATCGGTAATTAACTCTACAGATGAGAAGAAAATAGTAATGAATAATAGACCTGTTTTACTTGAACCACTACCCCAAGACCTACGATTAGACATTCAGACTTCTAAACTAAATAAATTAGACATACAAGACAGTACTGAGATAGATAACGAGCTTCGTAAAAATCTTAATAAAATACGAACAGACCATATGAACGAGGAAGAAAAGCGTGAAATTACAAAGTTGTGTTTTAATTATAGAGATATATTTCACTCTGACAATATTCCATTATCCTTCACTCATACAGTAAAGCATGAACTCAGACTGACAGACGCACCAATTTTCGTTAGAAGCTACAGACAAGCCCCTCAACAACGCAAAGAAATACAGAATCAAGTTGACAATCTTTTAAAACAAGGCATTATTAGAGAAAGCATTTCCCCGTGGTCATGCCCCGTTCATATAGTCCCTAAAAAACCAGATGCATCAGGTAAAGTTAAATGGCGACTTGTGATTGACTATAGACGACTTAATGATCGTATAATAGAAGACAAGTACCCACTCCCTAACATTCACGACATATTGGACAGACTTGGACGCGCGCAATATTTTACCACCCTTGATCTCGCTAGTGGCTACCATCAACTAGAGATGCACCCTAACGATATCGAGAAAACTGCATTCACCACAGAAAGAGGACATTATGAGTTTTTAAGAATGCCTTTTGGACTTAAAAACGCACCGAGTACTTTTCAACGACTAATGGATCATATCCTAAGAGGCTTAGACAATGTATTTACATATTTAGATGACGTCATCATAGTGTCTACGTCACTACAAGATCACCTAGAGAAACTTAAAAGGGTCTTTGACAGATTTAAAATACATAATCTCAAAATTCAATTGGATAAATCCGAATTTCTTCAGAAGCAGGTTAACTTCCTAGGTCATGAACTAACTGATCAAGGCCTTAAACCTAATAAGGACAAAATTAAAGCCGTTTTAAATTTCCCTTTACCGCGTAGTCAAAAGGACATAAAATCATTTTTAGGTTTGGTAGGCTACTACCGCAAATTTATTAAAGACTTCGCACAATTAACTAAACCTTTAACATCTTGTCTTAAGAAGAATGCTAAGGTTGTTCATACAAACGAATTTCTTGAAGCAGTAAATAAATGTAAACAAATTTTAACAAACTCTCCGATTTTGCAATATCCGGACTTTGATCAAACATTTATTTTAACAACTGACGCTTCAGACGTTGCATTAGGCGCAGTTTTATCACAAGGGAATGTAGGCTCAGACAAACCGGTTGCCTACGCTTCGAGGACGTTATCTGATACCGAGTCGCGTTACTCCACCATAGAGAAGGAGTTATTAGCCATAGTATGGGCTATTAAATATTTTAGGCCTTATTTATATGGTCGAAAATTTATTATATATACAGACCATAGACCACTCATGTGGTTAATGTCTTTGAAGGATCCAAATTCCAAATTAACTCGATGGCGATTGAAATTAGCAGAGTATGACTACAAAGTAGTATACAAAAAGGGTAAACAAAATACTAATGCGGATGCGCTATCCAGGGTTAAAATTTTCCATAACAGTATAGACTCTCTAGCGGTTAACTTAGATGATAATGACGATGACGAAATTATAAATAGAATTTTTGACAACGCACGTAGACAAGCAGAAGCGGAAGATAGGGCCCCGACGAATAATAATAATGACAATAGAAACAATACAGACCACAATCAACAAGACATGGAGATCGATAGCGACTTACAGTCACACACTGATAAAACTGACACAGACCAAATTAGTCAAGCGACCACTAACCCTGACCAACTTATCTCAACAAACCACACACAACCAGACAACGACAATAAAGGCATACCAATTCTATCAGACGCTATAGACCGACAACTTAAACAATTCCATATTAGATCGACACCAGGTTCCGCTTACAGAGTAGAAAATAGATCGACTAGTTCTCGAACCACTATCAAAGATGTCTTTATCCCTGTTAACAATACGGAGGCTGAGATTATCAAATTCTTGAAAGAACACACCATAGCGGACCGAATATTTCACTGCTACTTTTATGACGAACATTTATATTTAGCTTTCTCTAGAGTGTATACCACTATCTTTAATGACAGAGGTCCAAAACTCGTAAGATGCAGTACTCGCGTTACCCTAGTAGAAAACAAAACAGAACAACAGGAATTAATCAAGAAATATCACGAAGGCAAAACAATGCACCGTGGTATTCAAGAGACTTACAAGCAACTGCATAGGAACTACCATTGGCCTAACATGCTTCTCTCAGTCCAAAGATACATAAACCAGTGTGACATCTGCTTAAAGACAAAATACGAGAGGAATCCACTCAAACCCTCGCTATCCCTAACACCAACCCCTACTAAGCCTCTTGAACACTTATTTATGGATCTCTATTCTACAGGCGGATCTACATTTCTAACTATTATCGACAACTTTTCAAAATTTGCTCAGGCCATTCCTTTAAACGCATCAAGCAGTATACACATAGCCGAGGCACTATTACAAGTGTTCTCAGTTATAGGTCTACCCTTAAAAATAACAACTGACTCCGACAGTAAGTTCGATAACGACGTTATAAAAGACATTTGCGCTTCACATGACATCAACATCCATTTTACAACACCCTATAATCCGAATTCCAACTCTCCCATAGAACGCTTTCACTCAACCATAGGCGAGATAGTGCGAATACAGAGAATGACAAATAAAGAAGACCCTATCCAGTTAATTATGAAATACGCTATCATTGCCTATAATAACTCCATACACTCTACAACAGGCTACACACCCCGAGAACTCTTATTCGGCCATACAGCTTCGAGAAACCCTTTAGAGTTATTTTACCCTAAGGAATTTTATCAGGACTATGTTCTTAAGCACCGCATGAACGCCGAAGCTGTGCAGGAGTGTTTGGCAGCACACATGTCGAAGAATAAGGAACAAGTTATAGAAAAACGAAATAAGGCAGCCGAAGAAATAACATTTAAGGTAGGTGAGACAGTTTACAAACAGGTGGCCAAAACAGCTCGGAACGACAAGACAAAGCCAGTCTTCAAAGGTCCGTACAAAATTATACATCTTCACCCTAACAACGTAGCAGAGATTATAGGCAGCCATCCAAACCCTAAGTCAATTAGAGTACATTACAAACTTCTACGACGACCTCACCTTGTTCCAGGATCCTCATCGCAGGAGCCTGCGTGCTCTACGCAACTGCCAACTTGACCCTAACTCCAGTCAACAATGAAAACGGAATACTTTTGCTGAAACAAGGACAAGTTCTTAAACAGGTCGATACTTTTAGCTTGGCTTGTGTCTATAATGTTTCCCATTTACACGAAGTTTCTATAAAACTGTTAGCCTTGTATGCTAATACAAAAACAGCGGAAGCCAGTATCTTAGGTACTGAGGATACATATAGGACTTATAAGGATCAGATAGAACTAAGTGTAAACTTAATAGGTAAGAAAATTTTGTTTATTGTCCCTCGTATTAGAGTAAGACGTGGTATAATTAATGGGTTAGGATCTGTTATTAAGGCTATAACTGGCAATCTTGACTACGAAGACGCTATTAGACTAGAAAATGAAATATCTTTCATACGCAATTCAGTTAGTAAAGTTCAAAATTCTGAAAAACAAACCCTATTTTTAGCAAGAAACACAATAGATGAATTTAGTAAACAGATAAACATTCTAAGTGACAACCAAAACAAGTTAACTGACCTATTGAAGAATACTACTACTAGATATAACTTAACTGTAAATCGCATGCATTTCTTAGATTTATATATTCAAATAGATTTTAGTTTACAGATTCTTTTAGATAAGCTCGTAGTTTTAGAAGACGCAATGACATTCGCTCAACTGGGTGTGATGCATCCTAGTATAATAGCCCCGCACAGTTTATTAAATGAGTTATTAGAAATTCAAAAAGTCAATCAATTTAGACCCGTAGATAAAATAAGTACTAGAAATATACACAGTCTAGAAAAGTCAATCAACGTTAAAGCTTACAGTACAGAACACACTTTAACATTTATCCTAGAAATACCTTCTGTTGACCCGAACCCATTCGACCTCCTTCATATATACTCCATTCCCGATACTCGAAACCTAAATATAATCCCCAAGTCCAAATACCTAGCACTGGGAAGCGAGGAGTACTCGTACCTCGAAGGAAACTGCAAAGCCCTCACGCAAGAAACACACCTCTGTGAATCCCTCAACACTCTACCCATGGATTCATCTGAAGACTGCATAATATCACTCATCAAACACCAGGCAGCTAACTGTACACGAGCACGAATGAACCTCAAACAGGGCAAGATTCAGAAGCTTCAAGACAACAAATGGCTTATAATACTCAACCAACAACAAATCCTAAGAAGCCGCTGCGGATTGAGAACAGAGTACAAAAGAATATCTGGTATCCACATAGCCAGTATAACCAGCGACTGTCAATTGGAGATCTTGAACAAAACCCTGAAGACAAACACCAACACCGTCACAATAGACGAAGTCATCCCGCTACCAAGCACAAGAGCCGCCCCGGAAGACAACATTCATTATAAACTGCAGCTCGAAGACATCGCATTAGACAGCATCCATGAGTTGATGGACCGTGCAGATGATATCCAAGATGACAACAATATAGATTGGCAACTTTTGATGGCTACTCCAAGTTGGACAACAATTGGCTTGTACCTCATCCTGGTGGGAATCATCGCCTGGAAAATCTGGAAATGGAGGCAACTGAAGAACACGCCAGATGTTAGTCGTAGCGAGGACGCTACGGGAAGCTGCGGGACGCGCTTCCAACTAAGGGAGGGAGGAGTTAAGCAATCGGGCGACATGCGTCAACCCCACGATTGCTGACCACGCATCGAACGAGCATGGCGCGCGTCATCAAAACTGCATATTTAGCTATAAGTTTCATATTTAATTATAATGTTAATTTAATCAGTCTTGTAGAACCTTTCTAAGAATAAACTTGTATTTTAAAATAATAAATCTATTTTTTAATAGTAATCTCGTCCACCGATATTTAACTCCCGGCAAACGTGGTTTTGCAATTTTTTTTTTTTTTTTTTTTGAAAAATAGATGTTGGCCGATTCTCATAGATACCGGATAAGCACAAAAAATTTCATCAAAATCGGTCAAGCCGTTTCGGAGGAGTATGGGAACGAAAACTGTGACACGAGAATTTTATATATAAGACTAGCTGACCCGGCAAACGTTGTATTGCAATTTTTTTTTTTAATAAATTTTTTTTTTTTGAAAAATAGATGTTGGCCGATTCTCATAGATACCGGATAAGCACAAAAAATTTCATCAAAATCGGTCAAGCCGTTTCGGAGGAGTATGGGAACGAAAACTGTGACACGAGAATTTTATTATATATATTAGATTATTATTATTATGTGTGGTAAAATTATTATGTAATGGTGTTACAGGAAACTGCTGTTGACAGCTATGTGGGTCGTGGGGATAGTGTCGGACGGCACCGTGGTCGTCACATTGTCGACTGGAACAAGTATGTTCGTGACGCTCACAGGGAGGCTAGGCAGAAGTTTTTTAAACTGGGTGTGTTACGGTCGACCTAGCAGTGGTAATATTTATAATGAAATGTATGAATCTAGGAAAAAATTTAAGAGCAAACTACGTTATTGTCAGAATAACCAAAAATTAATAAACATGAGTATATTAGCTACCAAACATAAGTATAAAGACTTTAAAGGATTTTGGCAACAAACTAAACAGTTAAACCCAAAAACCTAGCGTCCCTGTGAGTATCAACGGCATCAGCAAACCAAAAGACATTGCTAATTTGTTTAGATGTCACTTTCAAGTGAAGTCTCCGCTAAATGGCGAGCAGACCAGGGATGCGTAGGTCGTCGTGTCGTGTTGAAAGGAGGAGTTGGCCTACTATACCACGCTGGCCAAACGGGTTGGTATAGGGTTTGTATCAAGTTTTCCTTCTCTTGCAGTACTATTCTCTGCATATTATGCTCCCTTTGTCGGCTTTTACGACACCCATGGTATGATATAGGGTGGTGACATTCAGTATTCTTAATCCGTCACCACACGGACAACGGAAAACGAAAGTTATGGTTTTTGAAAAGGAGGAATGCGTTACGGCTTGTAATGTTTTGATCGATGGACAGCGAGTGGAACAAGTGAATGAGTTTGTTTACTTAGGTACGTTGTTACAAGAGATGGTAAGAATGAAGAAGATATTGAAAGGAGAGTTAATGCAGTAATGAGTTAATAATAATCTGAAAGCGTTTATGAACAGTCAAAACGTGTCCAAAAAGGCACGTTTGGCTGTACATAGAGGCGTGTTAGTGCCTACCCTTATGTATGGTAGTGAAAGTTGGGTATTGCAGAACAGATTTGATAGTAAAATAAATGCTGTAGAAATGAGAGCACTGAGAAGTATGTGTGGTGTGTCTTTGACCGACAGAGTAAAGAATTGTGTGATACAAGAGTGGTGTGGGGTAAAAGAAGATGTAGTGACAAGCATTGAGAAAGGCATGTTAAGATGGTTTGGGCACATGGAGAGGATGGATGACGATAGACTGACAAAGAAGATATATAAGGCAAGTGTGAATGGAACAGGACAAAGGGGAAGACCTAGGCGGACGTTCTCTGACCAGATTGGAGATATCCTGAAAAAAGGACAAGTCAGAAGTACCCTTAACAGAAGAGCATGCATGAGAAACTTGATGGGAGTGAGTGAAGCAAGTGAGGTATGTCAGGATCGTTGCAAATGGCGTTCCGTAGTCTCTGCCTACCCCTCCGGGAAACAGGCGTGAGTCTGTGTATGTATGTATGTATGTATTTATAAACATACTATTACGTTAAAATCAAAAACTAGCCCAGTGTTTACAAAACCTTACCGGTTGCCATACTCGCAGCAAAACGAAAT
Organism: Euclidia mi; assembly: GCA_944739405.2. NCBI lineage: Eukaryota > Metazoa > Arthropoda > Insecta > Lepidoptera > Erebidae > Euclidia > Euclidia mi. Next base: position 80,940 of record CALYKY020000207.1, read on the forward strand.
TAAAAGTCAAATAAATAAATTGCTAGATGATAATATTATAGAAAGGTGTAATAGTACCTGGTCCAGTCCATTATTATTAGTACCGACAAAAATGGACAGTAGTGGTCAAAAGAAATTTAGGTTGGTTATTGACTACCGAAAATTGAACAATTTAATTGAAGATGACAAATATCCTTTACCGAATATGTCCGAAATATTAGATGCATTGTCAGGAAGTATATATTTTACACATTTAGATTTATATAATGGATTTTATAATGTTGAATTAGACAAAGACAGTAGAAAATATACTGCATTTTGCTCTGGACAGTACCAAATGGTGCGTATGCCTATGGATTTAAAAACAAGTCCAGGATCTTTCTCGCGCATGATGAACATGGCTATGGCCGGTCTTACATTTGAAAAATGCTTCATTTATTTAGATCACCTAATAATTTTTGGAAATTCCTTGAACACGCTCAATAAAAACCTACAGGATGTTTTTGAGCGCTTGCGAAAAGTAAACCTTAAACTAAATCCAGAAAAATGTAATTTTTTGAAAAAGCAAATTGTTTATTTAGGTCATGTTGTGTCTGGTAATGGAATTTTGCCAGATCCATCAAAAATAGATATTGTAAAAAATTACCCCTCTCCGAAAAACCTTGACGAGCTAAAAAGGTTTACCGCATTTGTCAATTACTATAGAAAATTTGTCCCGAATTTTGCAAAATTGGCTTCACCATTATTTAATTTGCTTAAGAAAAATGTTCCTTATATATGGAATAGCACATGCCAGAAAGCATTCGAAGACTTAAAAGCTTGTATTATTTCACCACCTGTCTTGCAATACCCCGACTTTTCAGAGCAAAATCAGTTTATTGTGCAAACAGATGCATCTAACTATGCAATAGGTGCAGTTCTATGTAATAAAGACCTTAGGCCAATATCCTTCGCTAGCAGAAATTTGAATAAGGCCGAGAAAAATTACCCTAGTATCGAGAAGGAATTGTTGGCAATCGTTTGGTCAATAAAACATTTTCGCCCCGATTTATATGGTAGGCCATTTAAAATACAAACGGATCATAGACCGTTAGTTTATTTATTTACAAAGAAAGACCCCTCTAGTAGGCTAATGAAATTGAGACTTCTACTAGAAGAATATAACTTTACCTTAGAATACATAAAAGGTACAGACAACGCAGCTGCAGATGCCTTGTCGCGTATCAGTATAGACATAAAGGATTAAAAAGAAGTAAACAACAATATAATGAGTGTCATGACACGGGCGCAAAAACGAAAACAAACCTCTAGTATATCAGGTTCTTTGGCGGATATCGACTCCCGTAACGATTGGTCTGATCAACCGAAAGTTGTGGAGACGCATATTACTCCAAAGGATTCTAAAGAGCTAGTATTTATTGAAGAAAATAAGTTACGTAATTTGCGCAAAACAAATAATATTAGTTATGAAAGCGCTACGTTTTGCTATATTCCGGAAAAAAAAAACAATTTATATAAAATACAAGGACTCTCCATCACAAATTGCGCCAGCCAAATTTGTGAGAGAACTTGATATGACTTGTACACAGATAGGTATTAAGGAATTATACTTCATCGTCAGTAGTGCGAATGATATTTTTATACGAAAGTTATTGCAAGAGTTCAAAGGGTACAAAAGTATAACTATTCCTCGTTTATATGTATTAAAAAACGTCACTAGAATAGATATTAAGACGACCAAAGAGTGATATTGAACGACTTTCATCTCTTGCCCACAAGTGGTCACGCGGGTATGAGACGAATGTTGAACAATATAAAAAAAATATTATTTTTGGCCAGGCTTAGAAAAATACGGCGTACAATTTGTAAAACGATGCGATGGGTGTCAAAGGAATAAACATTCTATACCAATAAGGGAGCCCATGGTAATTACATCAACAGCAAATAATGCATTTGAAAAAATCTACTTAGATATTGTTGGACCGTTAGATCGCGATGACAATAATCACTCTTACATATTAACGCTACAGTGCGAATTATCAATATTTGTCGAAGCCTATCCACTGACATCTAAGAGTACGGTTGAAGTAGCTGAAGGTTTTGCTAACAACTTCATTTTACGGTACGGAATCCCACAAGCAATAGCAACAGACAGAGGTACCGAGTTTATGTCCTCTACGATGAACGAGGTATGCAAACTATTACACATTAACAAAATAAACTCGACTGCGTATCACCATCAATCTATTGGCGCATTAGAGAATTCACATAAACATCTTGTTTCATATCTTCGTATACAATGTGATAACCATCCCGAAATGTGGAGCAAATGGCTACCATTTTGGTGTTTTTCATACAACACTTCGGTTCATAGTGAAACCAAATTCACCCCGTACGAGCTGGTTTTTGGGAAAAAATGCTCTCTACCTAGTAATTTATGTAATATTGTCGAACCTTGTATAATTATGATAATTATCCCCTTCAACTAAAATTTCGTTTGCAAATGGCACAAAAGGAGGCTAGAGACAATTTGCTCAATAGTAAAATGCACAGAAAACAAAAATATGATGAAAACAAGAGAACTGTAACGTATAATGCTAATGATTTGATTTTAGTTAAGAATGAAACAGGTAGTAAATTAGATAGTATATATTCTGGACCGTATGTGGTTGTCAGAGATATATCACCGAATGTGGAAATTATAAAGAATAACAAGATTGATATAATCCATTAAAATCGCACTAAATTATATTACTCTACTGAGAATTAAGTTACATATTAATCTTTATACCTATTTTTATTATTACCCATAAATACATAATCACAAAAAATTGTATTCTTCTTATAATATTTAACCTTTCTAAGGTGGAAGGTCCCCTCTCTATTATATTATATACTCTTTGTGTAATCCTATATAACGATGCACATTATTATAATAAACGCAGTATATTCTCAGCAGTCCTAGTGTTTTATTCTGATTACTCGACCCCTACCGTACAGATACCTCTGGGCTCAAAGGTCGTAAAGGACAGTTGGGTGAAAATGACTTTTCGATACTGCTTTACTCAGTTTTTAATTCTCTATCGAACTGTATATTCCATTTTACGAAATTCGCAAAAAAAATGCCTTTACGACCCACATACCGTGAAAATATGGATGTAAATACCACTTAGTTACCAGAGTGAACTCATTTTGGTAGTAAAGCAAAGTATAAAACAATATTTGGGTGTAAAATACATTAATAATAACAATTGTCTTATACCACCTTAGGTGGTTAATATAATTCACCTCAAAAATTTGGATGTTAAGGACATCGTCTTTGCAAATTGTCCTGTGCACCCTTACAATTTAAAATAAAAAAATACAAGTGTCCTTTACGACCTAGTTTCATTTTATTTGCTTCCATTTAGGGCGTATATAAACGTGATAAATTGTTCCATAAATCCTAAAATATTCAAAACACACGAATTTAATCTAAACTTACTACCTAACTTAATAAAAATTTAATCATTTACACAAAACTATTAACTCACAATTTTGTGAAATGTATTATAACGATTATCGAAATTACAAGATGTTCAAATTTAGGTATCCACTTCACTCTCGTAGAATTTGATTTCTGTACACAAACTTTCAACGCCTACCTTATTAAAATGTTTCTTATACTGGTTATACATTACTTATATTCAAATAGCCTCCTGTATTGGCTGGATTGTAAATAACTAGTATTGTATGAAGTACAAAGTGTATCTAGGACACTTAAATAAAATGTCCTTTATAACCCAGAAAAATAACTGAACGAAAACAAACTTGTCATTTACTAACCAAATAATCTATGAAAATGTATTGTAGGTCCTTTACATTTCAGTTTCGGTATGGAAATCTCATTGTTAAGAAAAATACCTATACCTAAAGCTTTATTTGAAACACATTCATAATGGCTTTATGGGTGCTTTTCCCATGTTTTAAAGCATGTTAATTATTCGTTCATTAAAAATTAAATATAATAATAAATGAAAGAACCTGGAGTGTCTGCCATACATTAAACATCTCAACAGCGGTAGGACGCAACGTGGATCGACGATCTTAAAAGATCGCGGGAAGCGGATGGATCTACAGCACAAGATGTAATACTGCGGTCAACGTGGAGAACCTTGGGGAAGGTCTATGTACAGCAGTGTTTTTTTGGCTGATATTGATGATAGACGATGCTGAAATAAATTACTGAACTCCACTTTGGAGGCGCGAAGGTTTGACACTGGTGATGGTAAGATTCATTAGGGAATCCTCCCCCTCTCTCTCTTCCACCAGGTTACGCTCCTGTTTTGTTTTTATTTATTTAGATGCATAAAACACATTTCAATAATTTGGCAAAAATACGTATAAAAATTGATATTTCTGTTCTGGATTGCAACGTAACAACAGTGCATACTTCAAAATCAAAGATACAAATAATACAGGGGCTCAATTATAGAAAATGGAACAAAGAATCGAAGCTTAATTGGACGCTACATACATTTTTAATATTATGCATACAGATATCAGACTAGCATTAGATGCCTCTGACATCAATACCGATGTCTGAAGCATCCTAAGCCAATCTACTTACCATGGAGGATGTCTTTAATGTTATTAATAAACATGTTGAAATTGGGATTAAAAATATCTAAATCTTTAATCTTATTTGTATCATATTGTTATACTGCCTCCATCGTTATCCTTGTTAATGGGTTGTAGTACGATACATTATTTTTATAAATTTGGAGGGCAAATAGATTACTGAGACCTGTTATTGACCATACTTAATATTATATATTTCAAAGTATCATTGAATAAAGTAAATGAATTACGCCTCCGTGATCCAGTGGTTAGCAAAAATGTCTGCTGATCAGTTGGTTCCGGGTTCGATTCCCAGGTCAGGCAAAAGTGTTACTGAGTTTTCAAAATTCTCAGTAGAGCACGGAGTCTAACAAAGGTCCCGGTAACGGCCATAGGCTCGCCCACTATTACGTGGGACCTACAAATTCATATCATGGCGAAATATGGTTCTAATATTACACCTCCACCCCTTTGGGGATACAGGCTTGAGTCTATAAAAATAAAAATAAAAGATGAATTACTCACAGTTTGCAAATACTAGTATCAGAATTATTACAATAATCATAATTATTATCAAATTACTTGAAAATTACAAAATGATATTATAGAAGAAAGTTTAACAGAATAAAGTTGATTAAAGAAGTGAAACTAATTAAAAGAGTAAAGAAGAGAGTAGAGAAAAGGCAAGCAAGAAAAACTATGTTAATTACCAGAATATATATTTTTATTTTTAAAGATTTAGAGCTTTTATTGTTCAATTAAGTACAAATAAACGATCTCAATTTGATAACACAAATGTACGTTTTATTTGTATAATTATGTTATTTCATGAATATTCGTAAAGAAAATACAGTAGTATACTCATAAATATGTACAAAATTACATAATTCATTTAATACTTAAGTTTAATTATTAATTTATCCTTCTTCTTAGCGTGTGAGAAGAATTGAGAAGAATTTATTTTTCAGAATACCTTAGCGGGTTATCCTTAAGAACCTAAAAAATATTACACTTGTCGATTATTTCCTTATTTTGTGTAGTTTTGTGCAGTAAAGTGGATTTACGCCCTTAGGTTATATCATAGGGTGAAAATTTGAAGGGTGTAAAGGACTTTTATTTTTAAATTTATGGTCGTAAAGGAAATCTATCTCGGTAAATACAGCACTAGGGTAATTTTTTAACACTACACTAGATGATACTAGAAATTCTGAACACTTTTTTCCTAGGTTTCATTTAAATAGCTCAAGAAACGAAGAGTAAAAATAATTTTTATTTTTTTGTTTATTGGTTCTCCTGAAAAGTTACATTTTGTCCTTTACGACCGTTGAGCCCAGAGGTATCGATATTGTAACAATACACTAAGAGAATTGGGCTTCACTCACGAATTCCAAAAGTGTTGTGATAGTATGCTCTGCTTAGTTTGGGACTAGATGGTGTTGTGTGAATGTGGTAGAATATTATTATATTTTTACTAGCTGACCCGAGTTAAGCAATCGGGCGACATGCGTCAACCCCACGATTGCTGACCACGCATCGAACGAGCATGGCGCGCGTCATCAAAACTGCATATTTAGCTATAAGTTTCATATTTAATTATAATGTTAATTTAATCAGTCTTGTAGAACCTTTCTAAGAATAAACTGGTATTTTAAAATAATAAATCTATTTTTTAATAGTAATCTCGTCCACCGATATTTAACTGGCGCAGTCGGTAGGATCGCGACACTCGCATATCGAATAAAACTCTCCGAATAGAGTGGACGGTATCTATCGTCATCTTCGCGATCCCCTATAAGAAGAACCTACGTCGGTGGCAGCCTGCGGGAGTTCCGGAACATTGGGAGTCCTGCTGTTCTACAAGGCCCGGCAAGAAATGCAGAGGTTCCTGGGGTAAGTACGAATCGTTTACCCAGTATCCTGTGCAATATTTCCTGTCGTGTATTACTTGCATTTATACTTGCTATTCCATGTGTTTTGTCTGTATGCTATAATCGCGATAGACGTATTTTGTTTTATTTCGTGCACTTAGGCTGTACTTAATAACAATAGATTCGCGCGGTAAGCAAATACGCTGAGCGAACGATTAAAATTAGGTATTAATTATTGTAATTGAATATCATTACGCCTGTATTTATACAATACGGTAGGCAGTGTTGTAGGTAGCACATTTTAGTATTTAATTTGTTGCATAATTTTTTTTTATTCATAACAATGGCAATGTGTAGCACAGATATGACTAACTTAAAGTTTATTAGGGACCTCATGCCCAAATATGATGGTAACCCGAAAACATTGAACTTTTTCATTAGGGAGGTGGAAAATATTATGTTATTATTGGAACCAACAGCTAGAGCGAATCCAGCACTTATTTGTTTAATTAAAAGCAGGTTGAGCGGCACCGCGATCGACGCTATAGCTTATGAGGAGTCCCTAGACTCGTGGCAGGCCATTAAGACCGCGTTGATACGTAGATTAGGCGAACCGCGCAATGAAATACAAGTGATGCAGGAACTCACTCGTATTCGCCGTAATAAAAACGAAGATTCCGAAGCGTTTGGTAAACGTCTTAGGGATATTTTAGACACACTACAGTCAGTGGGTAAGCATAATGACAAGTCGTATTACGAAAAGATGGTTATAGACCAATATGTTAACAATTTAGAGTTCCATATATCAGTAGGCGTACGTATCTCGAATCCAGAGACGCTAGAAATAGCCATAACTAACGCTAGGCAGGAGGAAGCACGCCTAGCACACCATAAATTTAGCAATAATTTTAATACACCTTTTATGCAAGCCAAACCAAAAGATACACCAAAATTTAGTTTGTCTACACCCCAACCATTTGGGTTCAATGCCGCACCACCTCAACAAAGGTTTGTACACCCGAACTCTCAGCCGCAACAACGTAGCAACTGGGCCCCTGAACAGAAACAGCAATGGGCACAATCCACGCTCCCATGGAAGAATAAAACACAAGGTAATGTTAGACCAAGCGGGTCCGGCACCTTTAGGAACTCGTCGAACTTTAGACAACAGCCGAACGTGCCACACCAGCAAGTGAACCCACCACAAAAGGTATCAGACGTTACAATGAGATCTGTTAACAAGCCGCAAAAGCCGCAATTTGGAGAACTTTTCTATACATCCAACGAACAGGAACAGTATCAGGAGAACTACGACCCCTGCTACGATCAAAGTGAGTACTATAACCCACAGTATGCCGATCTCTGTGAGACGTTCCAGGATTTATCTGTTGATGAATCATACCCTCAGGATTTTTGCGAGGAGGGGGAACAGGAAGAACACAGCTGATAAACACAGTACAACTAAATAGTCAAGGTAAGGACCGTCTGCCATACATTGAGTTACCTGAATTTAATGGTAAGTTTCTATTGGATACCGGCGCTACTAACTCTTTAATATCACCTAGCGTTATACAGAACACCATGTTTGAACAATGTGTCGAATACGAGCCCTCCCAAGTTCGTACCGCGCATGGTATTACCAAACATCAACACGTAGCAGTTTTACCCTTACCCCCACCATTTGATACGGACAAATTTCACAAGTTTCTTATATTTGATTTTGACCCAAAGTACAAAGGACTAATAGGTATGGACTTGTTACAAGAATTAGGATGCATTATAGATTTAGAAAATAGAGTATTAAATTCTTCCAATTTTCAGATACCAATTTACTTAGATTATCCGGTAAAAAAAATTAGAATTGAACCAAGATGCGAAAAGCTTATTGTAGTAAAGACTAATTATACGGACGGACAGTACATATGCAATGACTTTTGCTGGACACAGGGACTTAAGTCACCTGCGGCCATAGTTACAGTTAAAAATGGATCGTTTAAAACATCGGTAATTAACTCTACAGATGAGAAGAAAATAGTAATGAATAATAGACCTGTTTTACTTGAACCACTACCCCAAGACCTACGATTAGACATTCAGACTTCTAAACTAAATAAATTAGACATACAAGACAGTACTGAGATAGATAACGAGCTTCGTAAAAATCTTAATAAAATACGAACAGACCATATGAACGAGGAAGAAAAGCGTGAAATTACAAAGTTGTGTTTTAATTATAGAGATATATTTCACTCTGACAATATTCCATTATCCTTCACTCATACAGTAAAGCATGAACTCAGACTGACAGACGACACACCAATTTTCGTTAGAAGCTACAGACAAGCCCCTCAACAACGCAAAGAAATACAGAATCAAGTTGACAATCTTTTAAAACAAGGCATTATTAGAGAAAGCATTTCCCCGTGGTCATGCCCCGTTCATATAGTCCCTAAAAAACCAGATGCATCAGGTAAAGTTAAATGGCGACTTGTGATTGACTATAGACGACTTAATGATCGTATAATAGAAGACAAGTACCCACTCCCTAACATTCACGACATATTGGACAGACTTGGACGCGCGCAATATTTTACCACCCTTGATCTCGCTAGTGGCTACCATCAACTAGAGATGCACCCTAACGATATCGAGAAAACTGCATTCACCACAGAAAGAGGACATTATGAGTTTTTAAGAATGCCTTTTGGACTTAAAAACGCACCGAGTACTTTTCAACGACTAATGGATCATATCCTAAGAGGCTTAGACAATGTATTTACATATTTAGATGACGTCATCATAGTGTCTACGTCACTACAAGATCACCTAGAGAAACTTAAAAGGGTCTTTGACAGATTTAAAATACATAATCTCAAAATTCAATTGGATAAATCCGAATTTCTTCAGAAGCAGGTTAACTTCCTAGGTCATGAACTAACTGATCAAGGCCTTAAACCTAATAAGGACAAAATTAAAGCCGTTTTAAATTTCCCTTTACCGCGTAGTCAAAAGGACATAAAATCATTTTTAGGTTTGGTAGGCTACTACCGCAAATTTATTAAAGACTTCGCACAATTAACTAAACCTTTAACATCTTGTCTTAAGAAGAATGCTAAGGTTGTTCATACAAACGAATTTCTTGAAGCAGTAAATAAATGTAAGCAAATTTTAACAAACTCTCCGATTTTGCAATATCCGGACTTTGATCAAACATTTATTTTAACAACTGACGCTTCAGACGTTGCATTAGGCGCAGTTTTATCACAAGGGAATGTAGGCTCAGACAAACCGGTTGCCTACGCTTCGAGGACGTTATCTGATACCGAGTCGCGTTACTCCACCATAGAGAAGGAGTTATTAGCCATAGTATGGGCTATTAAATATTTTAGGCCTTATTTATATGGTCGAAAATTTATTATATATACAGACCATAGACCACTCATGTGGTTAATGTCTTTGAAGGATCCAAATTCCAAATTAACTCGATGGCGATTGAAATTAGCAGAGTATGACTACAAAGTAGTATACAAAAAGGGTAAACAAAATACTAATGCGGATGCGCTATCCAGGGTTAAAATTTTCCATAACAGTATAGACTCTCTAGCGGTTAACTTAGATGATAATGACGATGACGAAATTATAAATAGAATTTTTGACAACGCACGTAGACAAGCAGAAGCGGAAGATAGGGCCCCGACGAATAATAATAATGACAATAGAAACAATACAGACCACAATCAACAAGACATGGAGATCGATAGCGACTTACAGTCACACACTGATAAAACTGACACAGACCAAATTAGTCAAGCGACCACTAACCCTGACCAACTTATCTCAACAAACCACACACAACCAGACAACGACAATAAAGGCATACCAATTCTATCAGACGCTATAGACCGACAACTTAAACAATTCCATATTAGATCGACACCAGGTTCCACTTACAGAGTAGAAAATAGATCGACTAGTTCTCGAACCACTATCAAAGATGTCTTTATCCCTGTTAACAATACGGAGGCTGAGATTATCAAATTCTTGAAAGAACACACCATAGCGGACCGAATATTTCACTGCTACTTTTATGACGAACATTTATATTTAGCTTTCTCTAGAGTGTATACCACTATCTTTAATGACAGAGGTCCAAAACTCGTAAGATGCAGTACTCGCGTTACCCTAGTAGAAAACAAAACAGAACAACAGGAATTAATCAAGAAATATCACGAAGGCAAAACAATGCACCGTGGTATTCAAGAGACTTACAAGCGACTGCATAGGAACTACCATTGGCCTAACATGCTTCTCTCAGTCCAAAGATACATAAACCAGTGTGTGTAGAATTCGGGCTAAGAATGGGTATTTTTTAACACAGATCAGTGGAAGCGATTAATTCATCCAGTCTTAGCCCAAGACAAAGGATCTAACACATGGACCAAGTTTCTTGGCGCTAAGAATTAAACAACTTACTTACCAAATATCTCCTGGTGATGTTCTTGAGTGGAGTCCTGGAGGCAAGTTAGACACACACGAGACTAAAATTGGCCAATATTAGCAAGTGAATTATCTTTACTTTACCAGACTCCACGCAGCGTCTTCAATCAGCAAATTCTTCCGGCACCAACCACGTGCATCGGATTCACTCAAGTTTTACAATGTTCGTTAAAATACTATTTTTATCACAATTAACCGGTGCCAGTTATTGATCAAGGAAGTGGCAATCAAACGGGTTCTAAATACAAGATCAAAACGCTCACAACACGAAATCTATCCAGAGCTAGGTTTTTTCGCTGACCGCGGGAAACGACAATGAATGAAAAGATTGACAGTTCAGTGTGACCATTGTCAGAAATTTTCAATAGACTAAACAAAATGTTACTCAATCGATCTAATCGATTTGACTTATAATAAAAACTAATTCTATTTCAAACATCCACCCGCCCCGGACCGGCCTACCGGTCCGCTAATCGGTTGGTAGACGTGACAATGTTGCAACCGCTCTCCTCAGAATCGAACCGTCCACCAAGACCTCAGCAAATCGGGGAACTCCATGAGCCCCAGTTACCAAATGAAGGATGCGCCCCCTGCGCCATCTGAGTGGCGGAAGGTTAGCCTCCTTGATCAAAACGAGGTCACCAATCTTGGGTGGATCGGTCTTGTCGGTCCACTTAACGCGTTGCTGGAGTATGTGCAAATATTCCAAGTTCCAGCGTTTCCAAAAGCTCTGAGTAATCTGGCGTACCAATTCAAAACGCGAGAGACGACCAGGTCTCGTATCAATATAGGGGTACTCAGGCAAGGCGACAAGTGGTCGACCAATCAAAAAATGGCCCGGCGTAAGGGCCTCCAAATCATTCGGATCTGAGGAGATCGGGCACAATGGCCGAGAGTTCAAAACGGCCTCAATCTTACAAAACACAGTTGCGAGTTCCTCAAATGTAAGGACAGATTCACCGATTGTCCTGCGCAAGTGTGTTTTGGCCGATTTTACGGCGGCCTCAAATATACCACCCCAGTGTGGACAATTTGGTGGGGAAAACAACCAATTTATCCCACGTCGGGCAAGCCTATCACCTATATCAGCTTTGTTGGTTTCAAGAAAATTAACAACATCATTCAAATAATTATAGGTGCCCTTGAAGTTAGTGCCGCAGTCAGAACGGATCAAGGAAGGCATCCCTCTGCGGGATACAAATCTGTCAAATGTGGCTACAAACGCCTCGGTCGTAAGCGAGGAGACCAGTTCTAAGTGTACGGCCTTTGTGGAGAGACAAACAAAAACACACAAGTAGGCCTTAACAGTCTTGCTGTTTCGAAGTGTCGACGTTTTCACCAAAAAGGGACCTGCGAAGTCCGTGCCAACACCGTCAAACGTCCTGCTCTCAGTTACGCGATCTGCCGGTAAGTCCCCCATCAACGGCTGCATAGTAGAAGCCTTGAGCTTATAGCAAGGGATGCAGCGAAAGACTACACTCCGAATAATTCTTCGGGCAGACAAAATCCAAAACTCGCGTTGCAAAATGGCCAACAAAGCATTACAACCAGCATGCGAATTTTTAAGGTGACGGTCAGTTACCAACAAGCGTACCAAATGACCGTCCTTAGGTAACAAAAGGGGGTGACGTGCTTCGTAAGGGAGGTTGGCGTTCTTGAGACGCCCTCCAACGCGCAAGAGACCCGTATCGTCCAAAAAGGGGTTCAATTTAGAGACAGCTCCCGACAATTTCGATCTCCCTGATTTAAGGATAGCAATCTCCTTTTCAAAATGCGCCAATTGCACAGAACGAACCCAAAAGGTGAGGGACTCCTGTCGTTCCTGTGGTGAGAGAAACGGTGTCAGTCGTTTCTGTTGTGGGTGCCTAAAATTAAAAACAAAACGCTTTATCCAAGCAGTAACACCTAACAACTTGTCGAGGGAGCTGTAACGATTCAACAGGAAATCGGGGTCGAAGGCGCATTCTACCTTCTCAAGAGCGAGTGTTCGTAGACCCGGCAAATTAGAAAGAAAGAAAAGAAAGAAAGAAAACATATTTATTCTGTTACGAACAAACGAAATAATTACATTTTTTAGCACACATGACAGGTTTAGTAACAGAATTGGCCTCCAACTCAGCGTAGTGCCATCTAGTTCAACTAGATGGCGCTGATATTCTGTTGGTACCATTTTATCTTAATTACTAATAAATAAATAAATATATATTGTTTCTTTTTTTTTTTTTTACCCCGGCCGGTCGTTTCACATTTGCACAAAGAGGAACACATTTATATACGAAGTATTCAAAACTGGCGTTCGAGGCCAATCAATTTCTGGTCGACTCAACCATTCCGGACCCCACCACAGCGAATGACCTATCAAACTAGGCGTCAAGCATCCGCGCGAGGCACAATCAGCGGGGTTGAGCTCACCTGGCACGTGTCTCCAAACAAGTTTGACTTCGGATTTCTGGATTTGGGAAACGCGATTAGCGACAAATACCTCCAAGGTGTGGACAGAAGCCTTCAACCAACAAAGAACAATTTGGCTGTCTGTCCAGGCGTAGGTCCCATTAATGCAAATGCTTTTACCCAAGGTACTGGACACGTGGTTCAACAAGCGTACAAGAAGGGCTGCTCCCGAGAGCTCCAATTTTGGAATGGTCAGAGATGTCCGAAGAGGTGCCACCTTGCTCTTTGCCATGATCAGGGAAACCCTCACCTGACCTGAGGCACTAACTGTGCGCAAGTACACCACGGCGGCGTGACCACGTTCCGAGGCGTCACAAAACCCGTGAAGGGTGGCCTTGTACTTCCCGGGAGGAAGGATGGGACGAGGCAAGGAGATCTCGTTGACGGCAGGAAGCGAGGATACAAAAGAGGTCCATTCCTCAACAAGAGTGCCGTGTAGAGGTTCGTCCCAGGTCAATCCTGCTGTCCAAAGCTTCTGCAAGAAGCATTTTGCCCAAAATATGATAGGACAAATCCAACCGTTCGGATCAAAGGTTCTGGCGACAGTAGACAATACGAGACGTTTAGTCCAAGAACACGGCAATTTCAAGTCTACGTTATATGTAAAGATGTCTTGGACTGGTCTGTACTGAACGCCGAGAACAGCCATCATGGCGGGGTTATCAACAATCTCAAACAAATGTGGATCCTGCTGATGATCCTCTGGCAAGCCTTCCAAAAGCGCTGGTGAGTTGGAAATCCATTTGCGCAACTCATAACCAGCGGAGGCCAAAATACCTATCAATTCGTCCCGCAGGAGGATCGCCTCGTCCGCTGTGGAGGCGCCTGAGCAAATGTCATCGACGTAAATATCGTCTTTCAAGATGGCGGAGGCTCTTGGGAAGCGTAAGCCTTCGCGGTCTGCGAGCTCCCAAAGAGAACGTATTGCCAAATAGGGGCTCGACCTTAACCCGTACGTATTTGTATTGAGCTCGTAGACGACCATGGGATCGCGAGGAGACTCTCTCCAAAGGATCAGCTGGAAACGACGGTCATCAGGGTGGATAATAGTCTGCCTGAACATCATTTTTATGTCGGCCACAAAGACAACCTGATGTCGTCGGAAGCTGGTGATGACGTCACAAAGGTCCTTGACCAACTTGGGACCAGAATGCAAGCACTGGTTCAAGGATACGCCTGTTGAAGTCTGCGCAGAACCATCAAATACTGTGCGCAGCTTCCCAGTCAATGGCTTCAATACCGCATGATGCGGGAGAAAGTAGTGCTCCACCGAACGCCAATCCAAATTTGACACAGACATGTGTCCCAACTGTTCATACTCCCTCATGAAATCAATATACTTCTGTCTGAGCTCCGGATCACGACCCATGCGACGCTCCATAGCCAACAATCTCTTTTCGGCTAAAGGTCGTGACTCACCAAGCGGAGGCCGAACAGACAGGAAGGGTAGCCTCGTAATAATCCGACCAGAACGGAGTCGACCAGTGTTGTTCTGGAAGAACAGCTCGCACTCCTCATGTTCTGGATTCAAACGGGCAACTTGAGGGGGCTCCTCTACCTCCCAAAACCTCTGAACTGCATCAGAGAGAGCAGAGCCTACAGCCAACAAATTATCAAGTTCGGGTGGAGGGGGGTCCCTAGGTACAGGTCCCATCAAAGCAAATCCAAATATGGTCGGGATGGCAGTCAAACCATTTGGCACCAAGACTCGTTTCCCACCAATCAAAATTCCACCGAGGACATCAGAGCCAATCAACAAGTCGATTTGTCCCGGTGTGTCAAATTTGGGGTCTGCCAGTTCCAATCCCGATGTCAAATTCACCACAGCAGCAGGTAGCTGCTTCTGTGGGTGCATGCCCAAAATATTCTTCAACACAATAGCCGAGGTTTTAATCCTCGGGTGTGAAGATTCAACAGGGCCAAACAAAACTTTAACTTGCCCTTCAACATTAGAGGCTACGTCACCTATGCCCCGTATATAATTCGGAAAAGAGCCCATATTTAATTTAACCTGCCCTACCAAATAAGTGGAAACAATGCAACCTTGTGAACCTGTGTCCAATATAGCACGGACAACAACAGAGGTCCCCGTGGGTCCCCAGACCCTAACAGCAACCGTTGGTAGGATAACGGTCTCAATGGGGGAGGTTGGCGTTATAGGGCAGGGGTCAATGACCTATTGTTGCCTGGGCGGCGACCGTTGGCCAGGACCTGGCAAGTCAAAATGAGGGTGCGGCTTGAAGTCCTCAAAAGCGCGATGACTCGATCCGCGCGCCATCTGTGGGGGGTCATAATGACGCACCCGCCCAAAACGAGGTGGGCGCGAGTCAAGGCGGGGACGCTCCGCCAAAGGAGGGGAATACCTGGGGCAGCAGTCATGGTGCTGGTGACGTTGCGCGGTCGCACATTCAGGTGCGCGAGAGAGAGGAGGCGTGCGCACGCTACGGTTCTCCAAGCGGGGCGAGTGGCGATCAACTGAGCGAGGCGACTCTCGGCTACGCGCCGGTGAGCCTCGGCTGCCACCTTCAAAACACCCGCCCGTGCGCGGCGTCGGCTGGTTGGACAAGCGGCCAACCTCTCTGGCATTCATACAAAGAATGTCCAAATGCTGTCCTCCACAGTGAGGACAGGGGCGAGAGTTTGGGCAGTCTCGCTGGTAGTGGGACCCCAAACAAGAGAAGCAAAGGCGGCGGGCATTCGCGATGCGCCTACGAGAGGCGACATGTAGGTCCAAGAATGCCCTACAACTGGCCGTTCTGTGCCCCGTGACCTTGCAGTAAGAGCACTCCGCTGGGCTCTGCGTGACCGCAAAGCGAGGAGGGCGCCGGTCAACATTGGCTCGGGTGTGACCGCGAGCCTGCTCCTTGACCTTGGGCGGCTGCGTCTTAGCCGGCGTGTCACCACCGGAGTTGTCCAAGACCCGGCACTCATCCTCCAGGAACCTCTCCAGGTCAGCAAAGGGGGGCAGATGGGTCGCGCTATCCCCACCAAAGCGCTGTTCAAAACGTGACCTCAGGTCGGCAGGCAGCTTTTTTAGTACAATGTGCACCAATAGATAGGACCATTGGTCCACGTGCAGGTCAAGGCACTTAAGTGCGTTGATGGCCACCAAAAGCGGGTTTAACAGTTGGGTGCGCAACCCAGAGACCCGGGTGAGCGTCGGCAAACCCAAAATCTGCTCGATGTGCGTGTCGGCGAGGCCACGCTTATTATGGTACCTACGGGTGATTAGGTCCCGAGCCGTCTGGTACGCCTCGTCAGACACGGGCAGATGCTGGATGAGGCCCTTAGCCTCCCCATCCAGAACCGACATTAAATATGCCAACTTTTGTGCCGGCCGAAGGTCAGCCCTATCATGGACTAGGCTGTCGAACAAATTAATGAAGCCCAGGTAGCTTCCTAGGCAGCCATCAAAATGGGGGAGGTCCAAAGTAGGGAGCCTACTCACCAGCCCCGGTGCTGACCTAGGAAGCTCCTGCTTCAGGCCGGGTTGCCCTTCCCTATCGGCAACTAGTTGTCTCGCAGTATTAGAGACAGCATCATACAGGTCTAAGACCTGGGCATAGTCTTCGCTGACCTTATTTCGCTGGTCAGCGGTGAAATCATTGATTGACACTTCAAGACAGCAAGTGCTGAAAGTGCGGAATTGCTGTTCCACACTTGCCAGGCGATCGTCAATCCGCTCGTACCTTTGAAGTAGGGCCTGCTGGCGATCAGGCCGGTTCACTAAAGCACTGGCTGAGGCAAACCAGCGCAAATCTGACGCAATAGCACCAGCAGCCGCACGCAAGTCCTTGATAGCTGACATAATCAAAATTTCAAAAGAGCCCGGACAAGCGTTAAACAATATTAACAATCAAAACTTAATTTTTCTCAATTCTTTGAAACCAACAAAGTATTAGCCTGTTTACTGCAAGTGCAGGCAAGTGACAGGTATTTACTGCCCAACAAAATTAAAGGTTTCAGTATATTGAAACAAACACAAAAGTTATCAAAGTTATAACTTATAACAAATTAATAAAGTTGAAACTTCAAATTAATTAATGAATTATTTGCAACAGACAGACTGGCTGTGGTTCTTTGAGATATACAATAGTAAGTAAGCACAGAATAAGTGTTACCTAGCAATATTATCTATATTATAACAAAACAAAGCTTACCAATGTGACCCGCCCAAGTGGCAAGGTCAAGTTGGTTATAATGTTTATGAATACATGCAATGAACTAAATTTACTAAATTTATTGATACATACAGCTGTTATGTATCCAAACAAACTGACTTATTAATGCAACAACAAAATTTAAGTTAGATATTTCAACAATACAAAATTTGTATATGTATTCGTATTACAAATCAACAATTACTGATTGAGGTTAAGTGACAATGTGTTTCAAATTATCTAGGTCAACTTATACAATTAAATATTATGTATTTTAGACAATAACTGACCTGAAAAACACTACAATACTGTCTACAAGGTGATAAGATACAAGCTCATACCAATCTGAGTTTATACTCAGTAATGCAACAGCGGCTGAATTTCAACTACAGCTCTGCACCAAAAATTATGTGTAGAATTCGGGCTAAGAATGGGTATTTTTTAACACAGATCAGTGGAAGCGATTAATTCATCCAGTCTTAGCCCAAGACAAAGGATCTAACACATGGGCCAAGTTTCTTGGCGCTAAGAATTAAACAACTTACTTACCAAATATCTCCTGGTGATGTTCTTGAGTGGAGTCCTGGAGGCAAGTTAGACACACACGAGACTAAAATTGGCCAATATTAGCAAGTGAATTATCTTTACTTTACCAGACTCCACGCAGCGTCTTCAATCAGCAAATTCTTCCGGCACCAACCACGTGCATCGGATTCACTCAAGTTTTACAATGTTCGTTAAAATACTATTTTTATCACAATTAACCGGTGCCAGTTATTGATCAAGGAAGTGGCAATCAAACGGGTTCTAAATACAAGATCAAAACGCTCACAACACGAAATCTATCCAGAGCTAGGTTTTTTCGCTGACCGCGGGAAACGACAATGAATGAAAAGATTGACAGTTCAGTGTGACCATTGTCAGAAATTTTCAATAGACTAAACAAAATGTTACTCAATCGATCTAATCGATTTGACTTATAATAAAAACTAATTCTATTTCAAACACAGTGTGACATCTGCTTAAAGACAAAATACGAGAGGAATCCACTTAAACCCTCGCTATCCCTAACACCAACCCCTACTAAGCCTCTTGAACACTTATTTATGGATCTCTATTCTACAGGCGGATCTACATTTCTAACTATTATCGACAACTTTTCAAAATTTGCTCAGGCCATTCCTTTAAACGCATCAAGCAGTATACACATAGCCGAAGCACTATTACAAGTGTTCTCAGTTATAGGTCTACCCTTAAAAATAACAACTGACTCCGACAGTAAGTTCGATAACGACGTTATAAAAGACATTTGCGCTTCACATGACATCAACATCCATTTTACAACACCCTATAATCCGAATTCCAACTCTCCCATAGAACGCTTTCACTCAACCATAGGCGAGATAGTGCGAATACAGAGAATGACAAATAAAGAAGACCCTATCCAGTTAATTATGAAATACGCTATCATTGCCTATAATAACTCCATACACTCTACAACAGGCTACACACCCCGAGAACTCTTATTCGGCCATACAGCTTCGAGAAACCCTTTAGAGTTATTTTACCCTAAGGAATTTTATCAGGACTATGTTCTTAAGCACCGCATGAACGCCGAAGCTGTGCAGGAGTGTTTGGCAGCACACATGTCGAAGAATAAGGAACAAGTTATAGAAAAACGAAATAAGGCAGCCGAAGAAATAACATTTAAGGTAGGTGAGACAGTTTACAAACAGGTGGCCAAAACAGCTCGGAACGACAAGACAAAGCCAGTCTTCAAAGGTCCGTACAAAATTATACATCTTCACCCTAACAACGTAGCAGAGATTATAGGCAGCCATCCAAACTCTAAGTCAATTAGAGTACATTACAAACTTCTACGACGACCTCACCTTGTTCCAGGATCCTCATCGCAGGAGCCTGCGTGCTCTACGCAACTGCCAACTTGACCCTAACTCCAGTCAACAATGAAAACGGAATACTTTTGCTGAAACAAGGACAAGTTCTTAAACAGGTCGATACTTTTAGCTTGGCTTGTGTCTATAATGTTTCCCATTTACACGAAGTTTCTATAAAACTGTTAGCCTTGTATGCTAATACAAAAACAGCGGAAGCCAGTATCTTAGGTACTGAGGATACATATAGGACTTATAAGGATCAGATAGAACTAAGTGTAAACTTAATAGGTAAGAAAATTTTGTTTATTGTCCCTCGTATTAGAGTAAGACGTGGTATAATTAATGGGTTAGGATCTGTTATTAAGGCTATAACTGGCAATCTTGACTACGAAGACGCTATTAGACTAGAAAAGGAAATATCTTTCATACGCAATTCAGTTAGTAAAGTTCAAAATTCTGAAAAACAAACCCTATTTTTAGCAAGAAACACAATAGATGAATTTAGTAAACAGATAAACATTCTAAGTGACAACCAAAACAAGTTAACTGACCTATTGAAGAATACTACTACTAGATATAACTTAACTGTAAATCGCATGCATTTCTTAGATTTATATATTCAAATAGATTTTAGTTTACAGATTCTTTTAGATAAGCTCGTAGTTTTAGAAGACGCAATGACATTCGCTCAACTGGGTGTGATGCATCCTAGTATAATAGCCCCGCACAGTTTATTAAATGAGTTATTAGAAATTCAAAAAGTCAATCAATTTAGACCCGTAGATAAAATAAGTACTAGAAATATACACAGTCTAGAAAAGTCAATCAACGTTAAAGCTTACAGTACAGAACACACTTTAACATTTATCCTAGAAATACCTTCTGTTGACCCGAACCCATTCGACCTCCTTCATATATACTCCATTCCCGATACTCGAAACCTAACTATAATCCCCAAGTCCAAATACCTAGCACTGGGAAGCGAGGAGTACTCGTACCTCGAAGGAAACTGCAAAGCCCTCACGCAAGAAACACACCTCTGTGAATCCCTCAACACTCTACCCATGGATTCATCTGAAGACTGCATAATATCACTCATCAAACACCAGGCAGCTAACTGTACACGAGCACGAATGAACCTCAAACAGGGCAAGATTCAGAAGCTTCAAGACAACAAATGGCTTATAATACTCAACCAACAACAAATCCTAAGAAGCCGCTGCGGATTGAGAACAGAGTACAAAAGAATATCTGGTATCCACATAGCCAGTATAACCAGCGACTGTCAATTGGAGATCTTGAACAAAACCCTGAAGACAAACACCAACACCGTCACAATAGACGAAGTCATCCCGCTACCAAGCACAAGAGCCGCCCCGGAAGACAACATTCATTATAAACTGCAGCTCGAAGACATCGCATTAGACAGCATCCATGAGTTGATGGACCGTGCAGATGATATCCAAGATGACAACAATATAGATTGGCAACTTTTGATGGCTACTCCAAGTTGGACAACAATTGGCTTGTACCTCATCCTGGTGGGAATCATCGCCTGGAAAATCTGGAAATGGAGGCAACTGAAGAACACGCCAGATGTTAGTCGTAGCGAGGACGCTACGGGAAGCTGCGGGACGCGCTTCCAACTAAGGGAGGGAGGAGTTAAGCAATCGGGCGACATGCGTCAACCCCACGATTGCTGACCACGCATCGAACGAGCATGGCGCGCGTCATCAAAACTGCATATTTAGCTATAAGTTTCATATTTAATTATAATGTTAATTTAATCAGTCTTGTAGAACCTTTATAAGAATAAACTTGTATTTTAAAATAATAAATCTATTTTTTAATAGTAATCTCGTCCACCGATATTTAACTCCCGGCAAACGTGGTTTTGCAATTTTTTTTTTTTTTTTTGAAAAATAGATGTTGGCCGATTCTCATAGATACCGGATAAGCACAAAAAATTTCATCAAAATCGGTCAAGCCGTTTCGGAGGAGTATGGGAACGAAAACTGTGACACGAGAATTTTATTATATATATTAGATTATTATTATTATGTGTGGTAAAATTATTATGTAATGGTGTTACAGGAAACTGCTGTTGACAGCTATGTGGGTCGTGGGGATAGTGTCGGACGGCACCGTGGTCGTCACATTGTCGACTGGAACAAGTATGTTCGTGACGCTCACAAGGAGGCTAGGCAGAAGTTTTTTAAACTGGGTGTGTTACGGTCGACCTAGCAGTGGTAATATTTATAATGAAATGTATGAATCTAGGAAAAAATTTAAGAGCAAACTACGTTATTGTCAGAATAACCAAAAATTAATAAACATGAGTATATTAGCTACCAAACATAAGAATAAAGACTTTAAAGGATTTTGGCAACAAACTAAACAGTTAAACCCAAAAACCTAGCGTCCCTGTGAGTATCAACGGCATCAGCAAACCAAAAGACATTGCTAATTTGTTTAGATGTCACTTTCAAGTGAAGTCTCCGCTAAATGGCGAGCAGACCAGGGATGCGTAGGTCGTCGTGTCGTGTTGAAAGGAGGAGTTGGCCTACTATACCACGCTGGCCAAACGGGTTGGTATAGGGTTTGTATCAAGTTTTCCTTCTCTTGCAGTACTATTCTCTGCATATTATGCTCCCTTTGTCGGCTTTTACGACACCCATGGTATGATATAGGGTGGTGACATTCAGTATTCTTAATCCGTCACCACACGGACAACGGAAAACGAAAGTTATGGTTTTTGAAAAGGAGGAATGCGTTACGGCTTGTAATGTTTTGATCGATGGACAGCGAGTGGAACAAGTGAATGAGTTTGTTTACTTAGGTACGTTGTTACAAGAGATGGTAAGAATGAAGAAGATATTGAAAGGAGAGTTCATGCAGTAATGAGTTAATAATAATCTGAAAGCGTTTATGAACAGTCAAAACGTGTCCAAAAAGGCACGTTTGGCTGTACATAGAGGCGTGTTAGTGCCTACCCTTATGTATGGTAGTGAAAGTTGGGTATGGCAGAAGAGATTTGAAAGTAAAATAAATGCTGTAGAAATGAGAGCACTGAGAAGTATGTGTGGTGTGTCTTTGACCGACAGAGTAAAGAATTGTGTGATACAAGAGTGGTGTGGGGTAAAAGAAGATGTAGTGACAAGCATTGAGAAAGGCATGTTAAGATGGTTTGGGCACATGGAGAGGATGGATGACGATAGACTGACAAAGAAGATATATAAGGCAAGTGTGAATGGAACAGGACAAAGGGGAAGACCTAGGCGGACGTTCTCTGACCAGATTGGAGACATCCTGAAAAAAGGACAAGTCAGAAGTACCCTTAACAGAAGAGCATGCATGAGAAACTTGATGGGAGTGAGTGAAGCAAGTGAGGTATGTCAGGATCGTTGCAAATGGCGTTCCGTAGTCTCTGCCTACCCCTCCGGGAAACAGGCGTGAGTCTATGTATGTATGTATGTATGTAATTATAAACATACTTTTACGTTAAAATCAAAAACTAGCCCAGTGTTTACAAAACCTTACCGGTTGCCATACTCGCAGCAAAACGAAATTAAAAGTCAAATAAATAAATTGCTAGATGATAATATTATAGAAAGGTGTAATAGTACCTGGTCCAGTCCATTATTATTAGTACCGACAAAAATGGACAGTAGTGGTCAAAAGAAATTTAGGTTGGTTATTGACTACCGAAAATTGAACAATTTAATTGAAGATGACAAATATCCTTTACCGAATATGTCCGAAATATTAGATGCATTGTCAGGAAGTATATATTTTACACATTTAGATTTATATAATGGATTTTATAATGTTGAATTAGACAAAGACAGTAGAAAATATACTGCATTTTGCTCTGGACAGTACCAAATGGTGCGTATGCCTATGGATTTAAAAACAAGTCCAGGATCTTTCTCGCGCATGATGAACATGGCTATGGCCGGTCTTACATTTGAAAAATGCTTCATTTATTTAGATCACCTAATAATTTTTGGAAATTCCTTGAACACGCACAATAAAAACCTACAGGATGTTTTTGAGCGCTTGCGAAAAGTAAACCTTAAACTAAATCCAGAAAAATGTAATTTTTTGAAAAAGCAAATTGTTTATTTAGGTCATGTTGTGTCTGGTAATGGAATTTTGCCAGATCCATCAAAAATAGATATTGTAAAAAATTACCCCTCTCCGAAAAACCTTGACGAGCTAAAGAGGTTTACCGCATTTGTCAATTACTATAGAAAATTTGTCCCTAATTTTGCAAAATTGGCTTCACCATTATTTAATTTGCTTAAGAAAAATGTTCCTTATATATGGAATAGCACATGCCAGAAAGCATTCGAAGACTTAAAAGCTTGTATTATTTCACCACCTGTCTTGCAATACCCCGACTTTTCAGAGCAAAATCAGTTTATTGTGCAAACAGATGCATCTAACTATGCAATAGGTGCAGTTCTATGTAATAAAGACCTTAGGCCAATATCCTTCGCTAGCAGAAATTTGAATAAGGCCGAGAAAAATTACCCTAGTATCGAGAAGGAATTGTTGGCAATCGTTTGGTCAATAAAACATTTTCGCCCCGATTTATATGGTAGGCCATTTAAAATACAAACGGATCATAGACCGTTAGTTTATTTATTTACAAAGAAAGACCCCTCTAGTAGGCTAATGAAATTGAGACTTCTACTAGAAGAATATAACTTTACCTTAGAATACATAAAAGGTACAGACAACGCAGCTGCAGATGCCTTGTCGCGTATCAGTATAGACATAAAGGATTAAAAAGAAGTAAACAACAATATAATGAGTGTCATGACACGGGCGCAAAAACGAAAACAAACCTCTAGTATATCAGGTTCTTTGGCGGATATCGACTCCCGTAACGATTGGTCTGATCAACCAAAAGTTGTGGAGACGCATATTACTCCAAAGGATTCTAAAGAGCTAGTATTTATTGAAGAAAATAAGTTACGTAATTTGCGCAAAACAAATAATATTAGTTATGAAAGCGCTACGTTTTGCTATATTCCGGAAAAAAAAACAATTTATATAAAATACAAGGACTCTCCATCACAAATTGCGCCAGCCAAATTTGTGAGAGAACTTGATATGACTTGTACACAGATAGGTATTAAGGAATTATACTTCATCGTCAGTAGTGCGAATGATATTTTTATACGAAAGTTATTGCAAGAGTTCAAAGGGTACAAAAGTATAACTATTCCTCGTTTATATGTATTAAAAAACGTCACTAGAATAGATATTAAGACGACCAAAGAGTGATATTGAACGACTTTCATCTCTTGCCCACAAGTGGTCACGCGGGTATGAGACGAATGTTGAACAATATAAAAAAATATTATTTTTGGCCAGGCTTAGAAAAAGACGGCGTACAATTTGTAAAACGATGCGATGGGTGTCAAAGGAATAAACATTCTATACCAATAAGGGAGCCCATGGTAATTACATCAACAGCAAATAATGCATTTGAAAAAATCTACTTAAATATTGTTGGACCGTTAGATCGCGATGACAATAATCACTCTTACATATTAACGCTACAGTGCGAATTATCAAAATTTGTCGAAGCCTATCCACTGACATCTAAGAGTACGGTTGAAGTAGCTGAAGGTTTTGCTAACAACTTCATTTTACGGTACGGAATCCCACAAGCAATAGCAACAGACAGAGGTACCGAGTTTATGTCCTCTACGATGAACGAGGTATGCAAACTATTACACATTAACAAAATAAACTCGACTGCGTATCACCATCAATCTATTGGCGCATTAGAGAATTCACATAAACATCTTGTTTCATATCTTCGTATACAATGTGATAACCATCCCGAAATGTGGAGCAAATGGCTACCATTTTGGTGTTTTTCATACAACACTTCGGTTCATAGTGAAACCAAATTCACCCCGTACGAGCTGGTTTTTGGGAAAAAATGCTCTCTACCTAGTAATTTATGTAATATTGTCGAACCTTGTATAATTATGATAATTATCCCCTTCAACTAAAATTTCGTTTGCAAATGGCACAAAAGGAGGCTAGAGACAATTTGCTCAATAGTAAAATGCACAGAAAACAAAAATATGATGAAAACAAGAGAACTGTAACGTATAATGCTAATGATTTGATTTTAGTTAAGAATGAAACAGGTAGTAAATTAGATAGTATATATTCTGGACCGTATGTGGTTGTCAGAGATATATCACCGAATGTGGAAATTATAAAGAATAACAAGATTGATATAATCCATTAAAATCGCACTAAATTATATTACTCTACTGAGAATTAAGTTACATATTAATCTTTATACCTATTTTTATTATTACCCATAAATACATAATCACAAAAAATTGTATTCTTCTTATAATATTTAACCTTTCTAAGGTGGAAGGTCCCCTCTCTATTATATTATATACTCTTTGTGTAATCCTATATAACGATGCACATTATTATAATAAACGCAGTATATTCTCAGCAGTCCTAGTGTTTTATTCTGATTACTCGACCCCTACCGTACAGATACCTCTGGGCTCAAAGGTCGTAAAGGACAGTTGGGTGAAAATGACTTTTCGATACTGCTTTACTCAGTTTTTAATTCTCTATCGAACTGTATATTCCATTTTACGAAATTCGCAAAAAAATGCCTTTACGACCCACATACCGTGAAAATATGGATGTAAATACCACTTAGTTACCAGAGTGAACTCATTTTGGTAGTAAAGCAAAGTATAAAACAATATTTGGGTGTAAAATACATTAATAATAACAATTGTCTTATACCACCTTAGGTGGTTAATATAATTCACCTCAAAAATTTGGATGTAAAGGACATCGTCTTTGCAAATTGTCCTGTGCACCCTTACAA
Organism: Euclidia mi; assembly: GCA_944739405.2. Classification (NCBI taxonomy): domain Eukaryota; kingdom Metazoa; phylum Arthropoda; class Insecta; order Lepidoptera; family Erebidae; genus Euclidia; species Euclidia mi. The sequence goes on from CALYKY020000207.1 coordinate 107,284, forward strand.
TTTAAAATAAAAAAATACAAGTGTCCTTTACGACCTAGTTTCATTTTATTTGCTTCCATTTAGGGCGTATATAAACGTGATAAATTGTTCCATAAATCCTAAAATATTCAAAACACACGAATTTAATCTAAACTTACTACCTAACTTAATAAAAATTTAATCATTTACACAAAACTATTAACTCACAATTTTGTGAAATGTATTATAACGATTATCGAAATTACAAGATGTTCAAATTTAGGTATCCACTTCACTCTCGTAGAATTTGATTTCTGTACACAAACTTTCAACGCCTACCTTATTAAAATGTTTCTTATACTGGTTATACATTACTTATATTCAAATAGCCTCCTGTATTGGCTGGATTGTAAATAACTAGTATTGTATGAAGTACAAAGTGTATCTAGGACACTTAAATAAAATGTCCTTTATAACCCAGAAAAATAACTGAACGAAAACAAACTTGTCATTTACTAACCAAATAATCTATGAAAATGTATTGTAGGTCCTTTACATTTCAGTTTCGGTATGGAAATCTCATTGTTAAGAAAAATACCTATACCTAAAGCTTTATTTGAAACACATTCATAATGGCTTTATGGGTGCTTTTCCCATGTTTTAAAGCATGTTAATTATTCGTTCATTAAAAATTAAATATAATAATAAATGAAAGAACCTGGAGTGTCTGCCATACATTAAACATCTCAACAGCGGTAGGACGCAACGTGGATCGACGATCTTAAAAGATCGCGGGAAGCGGATGGATCTACAGCACAAGATGTAATACTGCGGTCAACGTGGAGAACCTTGGGGAAGGTCTATGTACAGCAGTGTTTTTTTGGCTGATATTGATGATAGACGATGCTGAAATAAATTACTGAACTCCACTTTGGAGGCGCGAAGGTTTGACACTGGTGATGGTAAGATTCATTAGGGAATCCTCCCCCTCTCTCTCTTCCACCAGGTTACGCTCCTGTTTTGTTTTTATTTATTTAGATGCATAAAACACATTTCAATAATTTGGCAAAAATACGTATAAAAATTGATATTTCTGTTCTGGATTGCAACGTAACAACAGTGCATACTTCAAAATCAAAGATACAAATAATACAGGGGCTCAATTATAGAAAATGGAACAAAGAATCGAAGCTTAATTGGACGCTACATACATTTTTAATATTATGCATACAGATATCAGACTAGCATTAGATGCCTCTGACATCAATACCGATGTCTGAAGCATCCTAAGCCAATCTACTTACCATGGAGGATGTCTTTAATGTTATTAATAAACATGTTGAAATTGGGATTAAAAATATCTAAATCTTTAATCTTATTTGTATCATATTGTTATACTGCCTCCATCGTTATCCTTGTTAATGGGTTGTAGTACGATACATTATTTTTATAAATTTGGAGGGCAAATAGATTACTGAGACCTGTTATTGACCATACTTAATATTATATATTTCAAAGTATCATTGAATAAAGTAAATGAATTACGCCTCCGTGATCCAGTGGTTAGCAAAAATGTCTGCTGATCAGTTGGTTCCGGGTTCGATTCCCGGGTCAGGCAAAAGTGTTACTGAGTTTTCAAAATTCTCAGTAGAGCACGGAGTCTAACAAAGGTCCCGGTAACGGCCATAGGCTCGCCCACTATTACGTGGGACCTACAAATTCATATCATGGCGAAATATGGTTCTAATATTACACCTCCACCCCTTTGGGGATACAGGCTTGAGTCTATAAAAATAAAAATAAAAGATGAATTACTCACAGTTTGCAAATACTAGTATCAGAATTATTACAATAATCATAATTATTATCAAATTACTTGAAAATTACAAAATGATATTATAGAAGAAAGTTTAACAGAATAAAGTTGATTAAAGAAGTGAAACTAATTAAAAGAGTAAAGAAGAGAGTAGAGAAAAGGCAAGCAAGAAAAACTATGTTAATTACCAGAATATATATTTTTATTTTTAAAGATTTAGAGCTTTTATTGTTCAATTAAGTACAAATAAACGATCTCAATTTGATAACACAAATGTACGTTTTATTTGTATAATTATGTTATTTCATGAATATTCGTAAAGAAAATACAGTAGTATACTCATAAATATGTACAAAATTACATAATTCATTTAATACTTAAGTTTAATTATTAATTTATCCTTCTTCTTAGCGTGTGAGAAGAATTGAGAAGAATTTATTTTTCAGAATACCTTAGCGGGTTATCCTTAAGAACCTAAAAAATATTACACTTGTCGATTATTTCCTTATTTTGTGTAGTTTTGTGCAGTAAAGTGGATTTACGGCCTTAGGTTATATCATAGGGTGAAAATTTGAAGGGTGTAAAGGACTTTTATTTTTAAATTTATGGTCGTAAAGGAAATCTATCTCGGTAAATACAGCACTAGGGTAATTTTTTAACACTACACTAGATGATACTAGAAATTCTGAACACTTTTTTCCTAGGTTTCATTTAAATAGCTCAAGAAACGAAGAGTAAAAATAATTTTATTTTTTTGTTTATTGGTTCTCCTGAAAAGTTACATTTTGTCCTTTACGACCGTTGAGCCCAGAGGTATCGATATTGTAACAATACACTAAGAGAATTGGGCTTTACTCACGAATTCCAAAAGTGTTGTGATAGTATGCTCTGCTTAGTTTGGGACTAGATGGTGTTGTGTGAATGTGGTAGAATATTATTATATTTTTACTAGCTGACCCGGCAAACGTTGTTTTGCAAATTTTTTTTTTTTTTTTGAAAAATAGATGTTGGCCGATTCTCATAGATACCGAATAAGCACAAAAAATTTCATCAAAATCGGTCAAGCCGTTTCGGAGGAGTATGGGAACGAAAACTGTGACACGAGAATTTTATATATTAGACTAGCTGACCCGGCAAACGTTGTATTGCAATTTTTTTTTTATATATATATTTTTTTTGAAAAATAGATGTTGGCCGATTCTCATAGATACCGGATAAGCACAAAAAAATTCATCAAAATCGGTCAAGCCGTTTCGGAGGAGTATGGGAACGAAAACTGTGACACGAGAATTTTATTATATATATTAGATTATTATTATTATGTGTGGTAAAATTATTATGTAATGGTGTTACAGGAAACTGCTGTTGACAGCTATGTGGGTCGTGGGGATAGTGTCGGACGGCACCGTGGTCGTCACATTGTCGACTGGAACAAGTATGTTCGTGACGCTCACAGGGAGGCTAGGCAGAAGTTTTTTAACCTGGGTGTGTTACGGTCGACCTAGCAGTGGTAATATTTATAATGAAATGTATGAATCTAGGAAAAAATTTAAGAGCAAACTACGTTATTGTCAGAATAACCAAAAATTAATAAACATGAGTATATTAGCTACCAAACATAAGAATAAAGACTTTAAAGGATTTTGGCAACAAACTAAACAGTTAAACCCAAAAACCTAGCGTCCCTGTGAGTATCAACGGCATCAGCAAACCAAAAGACATTGCTAATTTGTTTAGATGTCACTTTCAAGTGAAGTCTCCGCTAAATGGCGAGCAGACCAGGGATGCGTAGGTCGTCGTGTCGTGTTGAAAGGAGGAGTTGGCCTACTATACCACGCTGGCCAAACGGGTTGGTATAGGGTTTGTATCAAGTTTTCCTTCTCTTGCAGTACTATTCTCTGCATATTATGCTCCCTTTGTCGGCTTTTACGACACCCATGGTATGATATAGGGTGGTGACATTCAGTATTCTTAATCCGTCACCACACGGACAACGGAAAACGAAAGTTATGGTTTTTGAAAAGGAGGAATGCGTTACGGCTTGTAATGTTTTGATCGATGGACAGCGAGTGGAACAAGTGAATGAGTTTGTTTACTTAGGTACGTTGTTACAAGAGATGGTAAGAATGAAGAAGATATTGAAAGGAGAGTTAATGCAGTAATGAGTTAATAATAATCTGAAAGCGTTTATGAACAGTCAAAACGTGTCCAAAAAGGCACGTTTGGCTGTACATAGAGGCGTGTTAGTGCCTACCCTTATGTATGGTAGTGAAAGTTGGGTATGGCAGAAGAGATTTGAAAGTAAAATAAATGCTGTAGAAATGAGAGCACTGAGAAGTATGTGTGATGTGTCTTTGACCGACAGAGTAAAGAATTGTGTGATACAAGAGTGGTGTGGGGTAAAAGAAGATGTAGTGACAAGCATTGAGAAAGGCATGTTAAGATGGTTTGGGCACATGGAGAGGATGGATGACGATAGACTGACAAAGAAGATATATAAGGCAAGTGTGAATGGAACAGGACAAAGGGGAAGACCTAGGCGGACGTTCTCTGACCAGATTGGAGATATCCTGAAAAAAGGACAAGTCAGAAGTACCCTTAAGAGAAGAGCATGCATGAGAAACTTGATGGGAGTGAGTGAAGCAAGTGAGGTATGTCAGGATCGTTGCAAATGGCGTTCCGTAGTCTCTGCCTACCCCTCCGGGAAACAGGCGTGAGTCTGTGTATGTATGTATGTATGTATTTATAAACATACTATTACGTTAAAATCAAAAACTAGCCCAGTGTTTACAAAACCTTACCGGTTGCCATACTCGCAGCAAAACGAAATTAAAAGTCAAATAAATAAATTGCTAGATGATAATATTATAGAAAGGTGTAATAGTACCTGGTCCAGTCCATTATTATTAGTACCGACAAAAATGGACAGTAGTGGTCAAAAGAAATTTAGGTTGGTTATTGACTACCGAAAATTGAACAATTTAATTGAAGATGACAAATATCCTTTACCGAATATGTCCGAAATATTAGATGCATTGTCAGGAAGTATATATTTTACACATTTAGATTTATATAATGGATTTTATAATGTTGAATTAGACAAAGACAGTAGAAAATATACTGCATTTTGCTCTGGACAGTACCAAATGGTGCGTATGCCTATGGATTTAAAAACAAGTCCAGGATCTTTCTCGCGCATGATGAACATGGCTATGGCCGGTCTTACATTTGAAAAATGCTTCATTTATTTAGATCACCTAATAATTTTTGGAAATTCCTTGAACACGCTCAATAAAAACCTACAGGATGTTTTTGAGCGCTTGCGAAAAGTAAACCTTAAACTAAATCCAGAAAAATGTAATTTTTTGAAAAAGCAAATTGTTTATTTAGGTCATGTTGTGTCTGGTAATGGAATTTTGCCAGATCCATCAAAAATAGATATTGTAAAAAATTACCCCTCTCCGAAAAACCTTGACGAGCTAAAAAGGTTTACCGCATTTGTCAATTACTATAGAAAATTTGTCCCTAATTTTGCAAAATTGGCTTCACCATTATTTAATTTGCTTAAGAAAAATGTTCCTTATATATGGAATAGCACATGCCAGAAAGCATTCGAAGACTTAAAAGCTTGTATTATTTCACCACCTGTCTTGCAATACCCCGACTTTTCAGAGCAAAATCAGTTTATTGTGCAAACAGATGCATCTAACTATGCAATAGGTGCAGTTCTATGTAATAAAGACCTTAGGCCAATATCCTTCGCTAGCAGAAATTTGAATAAGGCCGAGAAAAATTACCCTAGTATCGAGAAGGAATTGTTGGCAATCGTTTGGTCATAAAACATTTTCGCCCCGATTTATATGGTAGGCCATTTAAAATACAAAACGGATCATAGACCGTTAGTTTATTTATTTACAAAGAAAGACCCCTCTAGTAGGCTAATGAAATTGAGACTTCTACTAGAAGAATATAACTTTACCTTAGAATACATAAAAGGTACAGACAACGCAGCTGCAGATGCCTTGTCGCGTATCAGTATAGGACATAAAGGATTAAAAAGAAGTAAACAACAATATAATGAGTGTCATGACACGGGCGCAAAAACGAAAACAAACCTCTAGTATATCAGGTTCTTTGGCGGATATCGACTCCCGTAACGATTGGTCTGATCAACCAAAAGTTGTGGAGACGCATATTACTCCAAAGGATTCTAAAGAGCTAGTATTTATTGAAGAAAATAAGTTACGTAATTTGCGCAAAACAAATAATATTAGTTATGAAAGCGCTACGTTTTGCTATATTCCGGAAAAAAAAGCAATTTATATAAAATACAAGGACTCTCCATCACAAATTGCGCCAGCCAAATTTGTGAGAGAACTTGATATGACTTGTACACAGATAGGTATTAAGGAATTATACTTCATCGTCAGTAGTGCGAATGATATTTTTATACGAAAGTTATTGCAAGAGTTCAAAGGGTACAAAAGTATAACTATTCCTCGTTTATATGTATTAAAAAAACGTCACTAGAATAGATATTAAGACGACCAAAGAGTGATATTGAACGACTTTCATCTCTTGCCCACAAGTGGTCACGCGGGTATGAGACGAATGTTGAACAATATAAAAAAATATTATTTTTGGCCAGGCTTAGAAAAAGACGGCGTACAATTTGTAAAACGATGCGATGGGTGTCAAAGGAATAAACATTCTATACCAATAAGGGAGCCCATGGTAATTACATCAACAGCAAATAATGCATTTGAAAAAATCTACTTAAATATTGTTGGACCGTTAGATCGCGATGACAATAATCACTCTTACATATTAACGCTACAGTGCGAATTATCAAAATTTGTCGAAGCCTATCCACTGACATCTAAGAGTACGGTTGAAGTAGCTGAAGGTTTTGCTAACTAATCTTCATTTTTACGGTACGGAATCCCACAAGCAATAGCAACAGACAGAGGTACCGAGTTTATGTCCTCTACGATGAACGAGGTATGCAAACTATTACACATTAACAAAATAAACTCGACTGCGTATCACCATCAATCTATTGGCGCATTAGAGAATTCACATAAACATCTTGTTTCATATCTTCGTATACAATGTGATAACCATCCCGAAATGTGGAGCAAATGGCTACCATTTTGGTGTTTTTCATACAACACTTCGGTTCATAGTGAAACCAAATTCACCCCGTACGAGCTGGTTTTTGGGAAAAAATGCTCTCTACCTAGTAATTTATGTAATATTGTCGAACCTTGTATAATTATGATAATTATCCCCTTCAACTAAAATTTCGTTTGCAAATGGCACAAAAGGAGGCTAGAGACAATTTGCTCAATAGTAAAATGCACAGAAAACAAAAATATGATGAAAACAAGAGAACTGTAACGTATAATGCTAATGATTTGATTTTAGTTAAGAATGAAACAGGTAGTAAATTAGATAGTATATATTCTGGACCGTATGTGGTTGTCAGAGATATATCACCGAATGTGGAAATTATAAAGAATAACAAGATTGATATAATCCATTAAAATCGCACTAAATTATATTACTCTACTGAGAATTAAGTTACATATTAATCTTTATACCTATTTTTATTATTACCCATAAATACATAATCACAAAAAATTGTATTCTTCTTATAATATTTAACCTTTCTAAGGTGGAAGGTCCCCTCTCTATTATATTATATACTCTTTGTGTAATCCTATATAACGATGCACATTATTATAATAAACGCAGTATATTCTCAGCAGTCCTAGTGTTTTATTCTGATTACTCGACCCCTACCGTACAGATACCTCTGGGCTCAAAGGTCGTAAAGGACAGTTGGGTGAAAATGACTTTTCGATACTGCTTTACTCAGTTTTTAATTCTCTATCGAACTGTATATTCCATTTTACGAAATTCGCAAAAAAATGCCTTTACGACCCACATACCGTGAAAATATGGATGTAAATACCACTTAGTTACCAGAGTGAACTCATTTTGGTAGTAAAGCAAAGTATAAAACAATATTTGGGTGTAAAATACATTAATAATAACAATTGTCTTATACCACCTAGGTGGTTAATATAAATTCACCTCAAAAATTTGGATGTAAAGGACATCGTCTTTGCAAATTGTCCTGTGCACCCTTACAATTTAAAATAAA
>CALYKY020000208.1:0-95827 GCA_944739405.2 Euclidia mi
GGACATTGTATAACTTCTATTATTATGTGTCTTTTCAAAAGATTTATTCTTGAATAAAAAAAGTTTTATAGCAAAGTCGATTTTCCCTAATTCCGAGGTATTTTCAGGCTTAAAACCTAATACCGCGGTAGTCGGTTCCTAATTCCGAGGTAGAATAAAAAGGAGTTAATTGGTTCCGTACAGCAATTTTATAAGTTAAATAATAATAGTAAAATAGTAGTGCTATTTTTTGAAAATATTCTCCTACTCTAGTCACAAAGGAGTTTATAAATAAAATAATAAATGTTTTTAAAAGTTGTATTAAATTTCAAGTAGATAGTTTACTTATTCTAAATTATTAATAACACGTCATATTCATTCATATAAAATTTGAATATATCTTAGTAGGTAGGTATCAAGATATTCCAAAATTCGGCTAAGCGCAATCGCTAAATTGTAGCGGGGCGGCCGCTGCGTGTATAAAGCATTCCGATATGGCGTGAAAGTTTTGGTTTAAGGAACCCTTAAATACTATTTGTGGTTGCCATATACCTCGGTATAAGGCTCTATGAAGATCCTTATACGCAGGCATACCCTTGGTATTAGGAGGTCATAGAGCCTAACACCGAGGTATACAAAAATCCTACCTCGGAATTAGGAGAAATTCCTGTAATTTGTAATCCTAATTCCGACCCATAAAAATTCGGCCGAATAAATAACTTATTCAATTCTTACTGGTACCAACATTTCTGTGATTGAAAAGTGTCATATATATAGTGAATATCAGTCAAAATCTGTACAAAATGATTACATTTTACTAGACTAAAGAGCTACTTCTTATTTAGGCCTTTCAAAGAAAATGTAGTTTTCTGGATCATGTTTGACAACATTTAAAAAGATTTCTATCCAATAAAACATACCACGAAATTAGGTTTTTACTTCGAAAGAATATAAATAATTTTAAATGAACAAACGTACCCTAGCTCCGTGGTATTTTGTTTTATATTTTTAGATACTAAATCAATTTAAAACATAAATTATCTCGATAATTATGGCAAGTAAAATAACACAAAATACTGACAAATTGCTTACATTCAACACCTTATGTTTTAACATAACAGTTTTTGTTGTGATTTTAATCACAACAAAAACTTACATTAAAAAGATGAGCTGACTTACCTAACAGGATGCGTGTTTATATGAAAAAACCACTCGCGTCGACGCCGCGCCGTGGCAGAGACTGATTGATTATAGCTAGTTGCTCCGGGGTTACACTTACAAACTTAACGTATGTGAGCAAGTTTGAAACATGGAATGCGTAAATCCTGTTTTTAAGTAGTTACATAATAATATTCAAAAGATAAGAACGAAAACAAAAATACCTCGGAATTAGGAGCCGATTTTGACTACCTCGGTATTAGGAGCCTTTACCTTAGAACTAAGTTCCTTACCAAAGTTAATTAACTGGTAGAAAACACTTTACTTATAAAGCTGCTTTATCATAGCGAGCACTTGCCAATCTGTTCCAAACCTAATGTTAATTAAAGCCACTGTAAATTTTATTTTTGCCAAAAACTTCGTACCATCTACCTACTTAAACATACTTAAACAAACTATTCACTCACCACACAAACAAAATTACCGCAAAATAATAAATATTTCGACGTACATGTGCTGAATAACATTTTAAATATTTATTTTATTCTCTGGAATAGATGCACTTGTTAAGTGCTGGCTACTGGCGTTAGCGCAGAAGCGGCAAGCCGGCAACATAATAAACTAATTAAAAAAATATTATCTACAAAATATATTAAATATATCATATTAGGTTGCAGTGTGTAGGCTCCATTTGATTGAATCATATTATGTTAGCGTATCTACGTTTGAGATATGCCGTTTCGGAATATTTCCTATTGGGTTTAATGTAGGTTCATAGATATGCCAATTTTTCAACTAATTATTTGGCGTAAGCCCAGTAACGTGTGTCACTTTACAAATAATAATACACGGTCATCAAATGCTAAAGGCAGCATGTTTCCTGAGTAAAGGTATGGAGTCCGGAACCAAAAGAAACAAATTGCCTGTAGCGCTATGAACCATACTAACCTGGTTTAGTTATCCTCATAGAGTAGTTTAATTAATTATATCCCAGCATTTGACTTCACTTGGAGCAAAAAGATATATTAGTAAAATGTTTTGATAAAGGAATCAAGTGAAAAGGAGGCAGGTTTGTTATTTTGCTTCTTCTTAAAATTTTAATACTAGACTTTGCCCGCGGCCTCTACCGCGTGAATTGTGCACTTAAACCTTCTTCAGGAATCACACTCTCATCTATTGGTGCAAAGTGAAAAGTTTTTGAGTTTTGCGGTTGTGGGTTTGATTCTGATGCAACAACATTTTGTTGCATTTATAATTGTTTCGAGATTTAGTGTTCTTCGGGCTAGTCTTTTCAAAATATACAATTTTCATTTTAAGTACATTTATTTGGTATAATTTCAACAATAAGTAATCAAATGAAACAAAACCAATGAAGAGGAAAAATCGTAATAACTACTATTCCAAACGGCGCAAATACGGAAACCTATCTGGTAATTACGTCTTTGAGCCGTTTGGGGTCGATACGCTGGGGCCATGGGGTCGTAGTGCACGCACTCTGTACAAAGAAATCGCCAAAAGGCGGATCGATGCTTCCCGTGACCAGAGGGCTGTTTTACATTTTGCAGAGAGAATTAGCATTGCCTTTGGAGGCGGTGACAGCCTAGTGAAGATACCAATGGACTACCATGCAGAGGGTATCGGTTTCGAATCCACGGCACGAACCATTGGCTTCTCGAAGTTATGTGTGTATTAAATTGTTAATTATCTCTTGCCCCGTATCTTAGAGAGCACGTTAAACCGTCGGTTCCGGCTACCAAGAAGATCTTTGACATTCGTTACGGGGAATCAGTACCTTCAAACTGAAACCATGGAATATCCCTTTCGGTTCTGGAGATCAGACGACAGTCGCTCTGTGTGGAAAAGCTAATATTCAGTTAAATCCCCTGGACTCTTGGCTGCAACCGAGATGACGCTAGGGCGTTTATGATGATTAGAAGAAATGAAAACAAGGTTGTACGGTCGTAGTTTTTGTAGTTTAGGATAGTTTAGTTATATAAGTAGTTTTATTTTGTCGTATATACAGGGTGTCACAAGAACCATCACCTAGCCGAAGTCTACACGGTTTGGACATCATGCCAAGTCATACTAAGCAAAAATTATATCGGGGAAACGATTTTATTTTTAAGCAGACTCATTTTCTAAACTGAAAATAAAAGCGCGCGCGTGCAGATCCTGAAATACCTTCTTTTCCATGGGTGCATAGGACATCTATAAAACAAATTGGCGGGGTAATTGCATCGATACCTAATTTGATGAATTGCATAGTGACTTTGAGCCTCAATATCTCCTAAACCAGTAATTGCCAGGTATGATGCCGAAGTAAAAACATGTTCGTAATTATTGGTACAATTCATTTCAGAATTCAGAGGGATTTCAGCTTTCGTTAAGGGTCTTTTGACACCCTGTTTATGGTATGATTATGATAACTAATAGTGTAACATATTTATAACCACATCTCTGCGAATAAAGATATAGCACTACCTATAACGTCGTTGTGTGATCTTGACACGAAGTCGGTACCTATCCTTGTCTTTATTATATTTAGCCTTTATTTTTCTCTTAAATGCATTTAAGTGATTTGCCTAACCAATTTTTATAATAAAAAAAAAAAACAAAATAAGCCGTCACTAAAACAAACTTACATAATCTGCTATACAGCACTGATTTAAGACGGGCATAGAAACCAAGACAAAACTGTATCCACGTACATTCTTCCGTAGGGATCCACAGCACGTTATTACATATAATATCGATGTCCATTGTCCATATCCCTTGGTAGATCGTAGGTTTTAACTTCGAATCCTCCGTGAATAGTCATTATTTAGCCTTGTCTCCTCTTATCTTTTCTTTGACGCATACCGTACCTGCCAGAAGACGTATGCTTTTTCTAAATTGAGATAGGTACAAATAGGTAGGTACATGGTAGGTTTTCAATGTTTTCTTTTTTTACTTGCAGGGAAATTGTCGTAAGTTGATAAACGATCATTCATTAGCGGACAGTGTACTGAATTGGTGTACTAGGTGGTAAGTACTAAGGTGGCGTACTAAGGTACCCTAGATACACTGTTGGGTCGTGCTACATACTATCTTATTAACCTGGTTAGACGCACTTTTATCAGCCTTGTTAGTAGCTGAATTGTCAACCTAGTCAGACTCTGTTTTATCAGCCTGGTTAGATGTAGTATTATCAACCTGGTTAGATGTAGTATTATCAACCTGGTTAGAAGTATAATTATCAGCCTGGTTATACAACCAGTCTGCTAGTACTACATACGCAGTACTATCGATCTGGTCAGAAGACGTACCACCAACTTGATCACTTATAACTTCCTTGTTTGACCGATTTAGCTTCGCATACGTAATGCAGAGATATACGGCATTAATTACCGCCCCGACCTGTAAGAAAAAACAATATGTTTAAATATAATAAAAAAATATTTTCCATCTTTCCTATGTTCTGTGCTATGTTAAGAATGTCAGTCCTGGAAGTAAACAATCGTAATTTTATTTGTTCACAATGCACGTAAGGGCAAAAATAATTATTATATTCTAGTAAACTTTTTTAATGGGCTCGTCTTGCCTGTCTGCGAATTCACTGTAATAATGTAAAAGATGTGGCAGTCAGACGATTCTGACTTGCTCAACGTGACGAAATATGACCTACCGTATTGCAAAGAGAACCGAGAAACACAACAGGTTGGTTTATAAAACCGAGTTGATGTCAAAAACATCTCTCTCAGACAATAAACGTCCACTGCTGGACATAGGTCTTTCCTAAGGCTCTCCACACAGACCAAACTTGGGCCGCTCGTTTCCAATCTCTTCCTATCACTACCCCCCCCCCCCCCCAGCTCCTACTATATGGTCCAATGCATGGCCGTCATTCTAGACTCTACTAGCCGGTTCTTCAAGAACTTCTGGCTTGAATATTTGTCGAGCTATGCCGATGACTTTGTTTCTCCTACAGATCTCCTCATTGCTGGTTGGATCTTGCAGGGAAACTAAACAAATATCTACACTTAAGTAAAAGGTACTAACCGCAAGACTGCCGGCGACCACTATCACACCGTCGAGTATTGGAAGCAAGTAAAAGATAATTTTGGGTATGACCATGCTGCAAGCATGGTAATGATAGAACCTGGCGTCGCATTGATCAAAAGGACAGCAAGACTCTGGCAACACATCACTTATATAAGAAAGGGCACCAAAGAGTCCACAGCAATGGAACTAAAATACAAAATATTCTTTTAACTTACATAGAGGTAAATAAATTAGCAGGCGCTAAAAATAAAACAAGGGCTCGATCACAATATTTATTATATTGTAATTGAGCCCTTATTTTATTTTTAGGATATTAGGTAATGGCTACTAGGGAAACCTACATTGTGCATGCTTGCGGCATGACATGCACTCTGCCATTTTTTGTACTATATCACTATTTTATCTTAGTTGTGACCTAATGGTGGCGCACTTATAGCGAAGCGGATGCGTTCAGTCGCAATGTAATGCTCCATATCCTCCGGACTGCCTTTTGAACCAATGTCTCCATTCGAGATCTAAAGCTGAAAACTAGGCTCCCCACGAGGTGTCTCTACAGGGTATTGCAGTTCTTTGGCCTCGTAGCTCATAGAGACGGCTGCAGCCCAGAACCACTAATGGTAATAACTGGAATACTCGAAGACAAATGGCTGACAGGCACAAGCCCGTTGGGATGGTCTGATCAGATCCGTAATACCCTTAGGGCCTGTTCACGAGATCGGTCGGCGCGGCGCGCGTCGCGGCGGGCGGCGCTTAGACCGCTCTCGTGAACAGGCCCTTAGACGACCGGTTGGCGCCGCGGGAGTGTAAGCGACTGCTACGCCGAAGGTCGCGGGTTCGATTCCCGCTCAAGTCAAACATTTGTGTGCATGAACATGGATGTTTGTCTTGGTCTGGGTGTTTCTATGTATAATATGTATGTATTTACAAAAAAAAAGTATATATATGTATGTTTATCCATTATCTAGTACCCATAGTACAAGCTTCTGCTTAGTTTGGGACTAGATGGTGTTGTGTGAATGTGGTAGAATATTATTATTATTATTACCCTCGACTCAAGGCTCCACGTCGCCCTTCATGATGCCAAAGATAGACAGCGATGGAAGAACATCGTACAAGAAATATCATTCAAAAGGAGGAACACGACGCTCGTCCATGAGGATAACGATGCGAGTAAAAGGAGGATGCAGATAATGTCCATGCCATTCAATCCGCCATTTTATACGCTGTGTATAAACAAGCTATAATCTTAATATATAAAATCCTTGCGTTACTGACTGACTGACAGACACGCTACAGCCGAAACTATTGGGCGCAGGTAGCTGAAATTTGGCATGTATATTCCTTGGGGACCGTAGGGGTGCACTAAGAAGGGATTTCCCGAAATTCCCACGGGATCGGCCAAAACAGGTAAATAAAAAAAAATGCAGGCGTAGCTGCTGGCATCCTCTAGTCTATACTAATATGCAAAGGCAGCGTTGGCCTAGTGGAAATGCAGAGGGTATCGGGTTCGAATCCACGGCGCACACGAATGACTTTTCGAAGTAATGCGTGTATTAAATTCTTAATTATCACTTGCCCCGTGCCTCGGCGAGCACGTTAAACCGTCGGTCCCAGCTGTCATGAAGATTTTTAACAGTCGTTACGGGGAGTCAGTACCCTCAAATAAACTGATACTGGTCTAAACCGTGGAATATCGCTATCCCTTTGGGTTGCGGAGGCCAGACGGCTATCTGGTTAGACCAGTAAGCGGACCTCGGTCTCCAAGGCGTGTCAGTCTTGGATGCAACCGGGATAACGCTAGGGAGATGATGATGAATCTATACTAATATGTATATATCAATTCGTTTGTTTGTTTGTTTAGTTGAAATTCCAGCAATTATTGGTTCGATTTTAATCATTATAGTAAAGATAGGCTTTATCAAGGCAAAATGCTAAAAGTCATGGGTGTCACCAGCCATACCTCGCGCTCAGCTAGGAAATAAATAAAAATAAACAATAAATACAAATTTACATCAAACTCACTGTTTCTTCCAACCAGTGGAAACTTTCGCGACGATGATTAAAGGTGTAGAAGAGCCAGACGCCTAGATCTATCATAATAGTGGGGCTTCTTTTTGTGAAAGACTTCGGTACTCTGTTCAGCACGATGGCCATAATAACTACCAGCAATGCTGAGTACTGAAAACGAAAATACTTTCATTGAACCGTTGAATACAATTATTGGCATATTATGTCATGTCTTACAAATATTTGTCGAAGACTAGTTCTAAAAGTGCATGTACAGCGTTGATGATTTCAGCACGAAGGGGCCGGCTCGACTATTGTATCAATACTGTTGCGTTTTGTTCGGTGAGTAAGAGTGCCGAAGTCCCACCCCTTTTCGTTTTCCTCAACCCTGCTCCTCCTACAATATCTGGTGCACTTCCCAGATAACAATATCAAGTTTACAAACTTGCATGAATTTTGTTTTTCAAATGTATTAATAGGTATCTTAATGCACCTCCTGCTGTATCTAGGAGGAGCTCGAGCTCCTCCTAGATACAGCAGGAGGTGCATTAAGTGCGTCCTAACATAACCTATAAAGTTTCCCGAGCGCACGAGACTTTTCATATTAAATGATATTTTGTAGAACGATCGGCATATTTGGTGTGCGATTAGTATTTTAGTAAAAGAATAAAGTTTTTTTGCGCAACGCACTTCAGTGTGTTACTCAAGATTTTTGATGCACTGTTAAAAATATCAAAAAAAGAAATAAGCGCGTCATGAACGTCCGCCAGCATATCCACGTTGTATGGCAATGCCAATCTTTTGTGCCAAGTAGACTCCGGCCTTATGGTCACGTGAAGCGGGGATCAGTCTCTTTGCGAGATTGACAAACAGAGAAAGACAGTTATGTCATTTTTAGGGTTCCGTAGTCCACAAGGAACTCTTATAGTTTCGTCATGTCCGTCCATCTGTCCGTCCGCAGCCTAGCTCAAAGACGCCTGGTGCTAGAAAGCTGATATTTGACATGAATATAGACATAAGATATTGCAACAAAACTGTAGAATAAAATTTTGGAAAATACTTTTTTTAAGGGTATCTCCCCAACATAATTATACATATAGTGGGGTTGAATTTTTTTTTGGTTGAGTACCCCATCATGTGGGGTATCATTGGATAGGTTTTAAAAAATATTATTAGTTTGCTCAAATCATTTTTCGATCAAGTGATTGGTTTGTCAAATATCAAGCTTTGAAGTGAAAAAATTGTTAGACTCAAGTGTCCGTCCCACCCCCCTCTGCCGGCTAAACTATTAATTTGGAAGAGGTGAAAAAAATCACAAATGTAGTAGGTACATATAACGAATTTAAAAGGAAAACTATCACGGCTAAGTAGATATCACTAGTTTACGAGTAATCGTCGGTTAACTTATAAATACCTATTTCTGTGAGTTTACATTGGGCGCGCTGGCTTAATCTTAAAGATATACGTACTTTCTTCGATCAAATATGTGATCGAAGCGTACTTTGGTATGTAATGTACTACGTATGTATAGTAGTAGTATATCTTGGAAACCACATTTTATGTTTACAATACATAACTGGATACATACCTAGTATTTTTCTAAACAAAACTTAGGTTCTTATAATAGTGTTATTAAAATTATTTTTTCAGCAAAATAAACAGTTGGATTTGTTGTACATTAATACCCTTTGCAGCAAGTCATTATGGGCAACTACGGAACCCTACATTGCGCGTGGCCCGACACGCACTTGGCCGGTTTTTATCTTTTGAACTTGATCATACATAAAACTGCTACACTTTATTTCTTATAGTTCCAAGGTGTATATAATGTACTTACTATACCCAGTAATACAGAGTTTTCTGTAATCGCGCCGTAGGCACCCATGAAGGCTAATACGAAAACGATGCTGCTGGCCACAATGACAATCGTTTTTAAATTCACGTCAAATAAATCTCCAATCTCTTTTAATGATAGTTTTTCCTGTAGGCCCACGACCAGCAACGCCAACACTGCCATCTAAATTTGAACAGATTGAAAGAACAACGTTATTGTAATAAGACCAATTGAAGGAACCTTATTTTATTTCTACACTACATCATACGGTGCTGTTCACTAACTATGGACTATCAGAAGGCTCAAGGTTACTCAGAGGGCGATTAAAAGACCTCTGCTCGGAGTTTCCCTACGAGATCGAATCGGAAATGAGGAGATTTACAGGAGAATCAATGTCACCGACATTATCCTCCGTATAGCCAATCTGAAGTGGCAATAGGCAAGGCCCATAACTTGAAGAACCGATGGCCGTTGGGGTCGGAGAGTTCTGGTATTGCTTCACCGACCCAACAGGGGTAGACCTCGCGCAAGATGAACCCACGATCTGGTTCAGATCGCGGGTAGTGGTTGGATGCGGGCGGCTAAATATTGGTCTGTATGAAGAGCCTTGAGGCGACCTATGTCCTGTCGTGGACGACTCTAGGCTAGGGTTGCCAGATGGCTGAAAAAGCCGGCATTGTCCCTGAATTTTGCCTTACTGACCCGGATACTATTTAGTAATCTATGCCCGGATTCCGAACACCTAGATCTACAATCACTAGCAATCAAACTGACACGGTGGGCAAATGGAACTTATCGAAGTTTAGTTTAAAATCCTCCTCGAAATGTCACGCATTTGATACGCCTGGATCTAGCAACCCTACTCTAGGCTGAATAATGACTTCATCTTCATCATCATCAGCGTTATCCCGGTCGCGGTTCAAGGCCCTCGCTTTTGAGGCTGGGACTTCCTACTTGAGATCTTACACTATGTATTCATAATTCATTGCCTTACCACAGTTTCAGTAACGTTAGAATTCACGATAATTTACTATATATATATATATAAAATGTTCACTCACCGCACAAAGACAATTACCGATAAATAAGAAATATTTCGACGTACATGTGCTTAATGACATTTTTAATATTTCTTTTATTATATTCTTTGGTATAGATTTTTTTGGCTACTGACGTTGCGCAGAAGCGGCACAATAATGAAACTAATGAAAAAATATTATATACAAAATATATTAAGTATAACATATTAGGATGTAGCCTATAGGCTCAATTTGTATCATAGGTATTATGTAAGCGTATCTATGTTTGCGATATGCCGTTTTTGAATATTTCCTATTATGTTCTAATGTTGATTTTCAATTATGTTATTTCATCTGATAATTATTCGGCGTAAGCCCAGAAACGTAGATCTCTTTACAATTAATAATAAAGCGTCATAAATTGGTAAAGGCAGCCGCTTTTTGTATAAAGAAGCTAATAGAGACAACTACTAGAGACCTCGGCCCTTACAGCCCTTGTTACAATGTTGGATAGAACCAAGCTCCATGCATTTTTGATCCCGATGCATCTATACTGAAAGAAATAAATATGATTATCTGTCTCAATCATCGATATATAATACTACTGAAGGTTTCGATGCTTTTCTCCGGGTCTTCTTTTCGATCTGGAAGAAAATAATGGCTAAGCAGCTGTGGTTAATGAAGTGGATTCGATCCCGACACGGGATAACACTTTGTGTGATACTCTACTCTAATCATTGTTTCGAGTTAAAGTGATCTTCGGACTACTTCTTTCAAAATATAACATTTACATTTTACAGTTACTTACTAGGTTTAATTTCAAAAATATTTATCAAATTAAACAAAACCAATGAAGAGGAAAATCGTTATATCTAATATGCGTCATGTTATAATTAGGAAGCGAGTTGACGAATATGAAACGTAACTATTAGGGAAGTACAAGTACCTACGACAACATTTTTGGTGATAAATTAAAATAAACAAATACGTACTAATCAATTCTGCTATACTAATAATATAAAGCTGAACAGTTTGTTTGTTAGTTATTAGGTTGCTCGCGCTAATCTCATGAAAGACTGGTCCGATTTTAATAATTATTTTTGTCAAATAACACGGCTGTAACCGCGGGCTTGTCGCGGGGGACTTTACAAACATTCACTCAAAGGACACCCAGACTCGAAACAATTTGTGGATCACACAAAGTGTTGTCTCGTGTGGGAATCGAACCCACAACACGGCGCAGTATTGTGCGTAAGCGTTGAGGCTACCGCTTATACTAATACGTCATCCGTGCAGACGACCATGAGGTCGTCATGGCAAATGAGCATGTTAAGGCGCTGTTATACCTCAGAAGCCGTGAAACACCTAATTTTTCGTCGCGCATCTAGCCATAACGGTACATATTACAACCTAGCAAAACATAGAGCTTAAAGTCCAAAGTCTGAAAAAAAGACTTTTGAAAGAATTTTTCATGTATGTTAAATAGAATCACGGTAAAAAAATCACAAAATCGAGGCAGAAAATAATCTTTCGTCTCACTGTTTGCAATATTTTGATCGTAAGCTGTCTATGTATATGTTTATGTATATGTTTTTAATAATATTGTAGGAAACCTAATGAACTAAAGAATTACCCTATTTATTTTCATATTATACGTGTATATTTTGTAAAATAAAATAAAATCTGCCAAACGTCTATGATTTTGACGCTCGGTAGATTCCATCAATATGAAACGCTTCGGCAATTTAAACCTTATTAGCATAAGCGGTGTACTGAGTGTCAATTGCTAGTTTATGCTCCGCCCAGACCTCATCATTCGGCTATGAGCGCTGTGAGAGATTAGGTCATGTCGCTTGCGTCTCCGCTGCACGATATTTTACGTAAACCTGTTTGTTATTGTAATACGCCGATTTGAGTTCGTAATTTCTTGTTTTATGTTATAGACTGAATACTTTGAATCAAATAGGCTTTTCATGTGACTATGGGCACATATAATTAGGACCTAAGTTTATATTCTTGTTGTGTCTCATGTGTTATTGTTTCTGTGCTTATAAAATATAATTAGAAGAATAAAATATGGACAATTAGAGAAATAAAGTTCTACGAAGGATTTGTACAAGGAAGCGTCGTAATAAAATAGAAATTCATCAAGTGATTATGAAATATGTAACATAAATTATTTTCATAAGAGTCTTTTATGAGTATTACTGACTATGTTATAGATTATCGATTATGCATAATATAATTATATAAATTATTTTCACAATACATAGCTGCCACAGTTTTCAATATTTGGAAGAGTAATAACATAAAATCGAATCATTTTATATATAGGTCGGTTCACGAAAGTTGACTAGAAATGGCGGCCGTCGCGCATATGTACATTCGTGCACCAATGGCGTGGCTCCATTCTTGACGCATTTAGGGAATGCGTCAAGAACGGAGCCACGCCATTGGCATTTCACCCGCGCCTCACAAAAAATGATTTCTGCGCAGTGATCATCTTTCGTGAACCGACCTATACCTATATTGCAAATTCATTAGCTTGTCAGAGCGCCTGGAGCGCTAAGATGCCGCCACGGCGAACAATAAACAGCGTGCAGCGCTAATATGGCGCTCCGCAGTCCGCACACAAGCGGTAAAGAATGTTGTATTATAGTGTTGTGAACATAAAGCTATTTAGGTACATCGGGTAAAACTTTGATTATTCATAAACTATTAGGTATGTCTCAGTACATCTAATATATTTTTAATTTCTATAATCAATCATTTATAAGCAAGAAGGTGACTTCTCTGTTTGCTATAACACAAGTTATAGTATTTTTTTAATAATAAAGTACCTAACTAATTATCTTTATTGTAATTACAGTGAAGTTAAAGATAACAGTTCTGCAACATCTTATACACATTTGACTGCAGTAATTCCTAACACGATTTGTTCAAGAGCTGGCCAAGAAATGCCAAACAATTTTTTTAACAAATTTGACTCAACTACCTAGTGATAAGCAAAAATACAAAAAAAAAAACATACAAACATGTATGAGGAGAGCTAACGAAAAAGCAGAAGCTCAAATATTTGTTCTATAATTTCTAAGCGATATAGCAGTATCTCATGAATAAGGTATATCCACATATATTTTTGATATTTCCTCTATTTTGAAAAATAATGATGGGTTGGGTTTCGAAACGAGTCGCCTGAATTTGAGGGTATTGGTGGTGTAGGGGGCTTAAGGGAGTTAGTTTTAATCCCCTTAAAATAATTTTGGCTGCCGGAGTTGCGTCTAAATATTTTTAAACAATTTCCAAAAATTCCTAAATACTTTGGCAATTATGCAAAACGGAACGTAGTTGTTATACTTTAGTACAGATTTAGAAATGTCATTTTTAGGTTATATGTGAAAAACGTGAAACGAAACGCAAACCCGCCGTCTTAGAATGATCATTATTGATCACACAAATTTGACATTAGCTGTCAATACAGCTAATGTCAAATTTATGCGTCATTGCTTTCGAGTGCCTAGGGTTAGGTGCGACTGTAATAAGTAACTAAATAGGTTATGTTCGGTTCTCTTTTGACCCTCAATCTGAAAATAGGAGCCCTGCAAAGCAGGGCTCCGTCAGCCTTAGTTTATTATTTAGTGTAAAGAAGTGCCATACACGCCGATGTTTAGAGATATTTTTTTTACAGAGGAAACCAAGTATTTCCGGCAAGTAAAAATGGTGAGGGGGGGTTCCGAGACCTCCCCTCTTTCCCCCTTATCACTCACAACCCCTAAAAACGGCGACGTATTTCAAAACCTTTACCATAATAATTATACCTAAAATAACAATAAAACATCCATAAAGAAATAAAATAAATCAACTTTTACTAAACTTCAATTATCTCGTAACTCGCTTTACTTGAGATTCGGCTTTTGCGCTTAGTAGGGCATTATTGTGGTTTTAGGGTACCGTAGCCAAAAATTGTAAAAACGGAACCCTTATAGATTCGCCATGTCTGTCTGTCTGTCCGCCCGTATGTCACAGGCAATTTATTGCAAAACAGATTTAAAAACTGGCAGGAATGGAATTAGATGTAGGTATTCTATGAACCGCTTCACAATTTTTATACAAAAACAAAACAAAAATAATAAGGGCCTCTCCATTCATGGAACTGACTTAATTATTTTTATCATCTTACGGCACATAGATATTTACCTGCTTTTGTCAACCATACCTATAACGTCTAATGTAAACCAGTTTTGCTCATGGCGCTACTGAGAACAGAAATTGCGCTATGCCTATATTGTACAAACAGATTTATTTATGTAATTTAAATTTTAATATCATTATCTCAAGTCAATATGCTAAAACGTTTTGCTTGCGATTTTGAAATATTGGAATACGGATGTTGCCAGAATACGGCCGCACGCAACGAGAATGAAGGAGGGCGCCCCGCACAAGACGGAGCTACGCGCCCTTCACCTCCCCTGCTTCACCCCCTCATTTACCAAAACAGTCGCTTAGGACAGCGCCTTAAGCAAGTAAGTTACGGTGGAGCGGGACCGAAAAAATACCGTCGTATTTTGGCAAATGCAGCCTGGAACCGCCTTTCCTTTGTGTTTCCTCGTCACTACAACACTGGTGCTGAATACCGACCGAATCGGTGGAATATAACGAAGGCTAAGTCCTACTAAGTCGCCAAATTTAGCTCCACGTCACACGTAGCACGTAGTAGCATATTATGATGGTATTGCCAATCAGCTAACGTAAATAATCAGTAATTATTAGATGAAGGGCAATTTATAAAGGCATATTAGTTCACTCCAGGGTTATGGAATATTGCGCATAATATGTAATTCTACCTACTAAACTGTGATTGTAAAACATATAGTAGGAAAGCTGGCATCAATTTTGGGTAGCTATTTGAGGCAAGCAGAATTGTCTGGCTTATTAAACTACAACATTTAAAATTTGCATGTTGCCTCAAATACATTTTTGGGAAAAAGAAATTCGGGCTAGATTTAGCCCTGGAACTCACTAGCCACGTCTGCAGATGCGTGTTGGGGTAAAGGCATGAGACAAATTGTCAGCTTGTCTCTAATACGGAATACCTACTCAAAATTGATGCCAGCTCTCGGACTAATACCATTCTATAGAAAATTGTATTGCTATTATTAAACAAACAGGCGATTCAGTTTCACGAAGTATTTGAACGGTAACTTTATTTTTATTTGTTAAACATTTAACAACATAACGATTCTAATTACTCATAATTTACAGGCTTATTATATGCACGGGCAGTTAGAAAATATAGGTCAGGCGATGAATTTATATTTACGTTGCTTTAGACTCAATCTTCACAAAGCACTGTAAACTCCGAAACAGTTTTGCTTTTTCGTGTCAGTGTTTGGCCAACTCTAGTGTCAGAGTTTTTAGACGGCCCGCCCTGCCTCTGACGTAACCTAAAGATTGACATTTTAGACAAGGACCGAGTGACGTCACGTGCTCTACGAAACACTGTAGCGCTCTGATAAATGCCACATGGCGTCATCCATCGAATCGTGACTTGTGCATACGATGCTTAGCTTTGGGTATTGTATTGTCTGCTTTGCCGACCTATTACACAAGTCACGCTTAATTGTTGTAAGCTTTGAAAACCTATAACATTGTATCACCTGGCGATACACTAAGCTTACTACTTCCTTCATCAGTATCCACTAGGTACCTTTATAATCGCGCCATACATCCTGCACTGTCCACTGCTGGACATAGACCAAGCTACTTTGTCTCACAAGAGCACTAGGATTAAATACTAGGATTTGGCTTACTATAACCATGCTGCGCTGATCCAGACTCAGGTGGTAGGTATGGGTGGAAGATTTCCTTCCTCTGAGAAACTATTTAATTTGCTTCGTGTAGTTTCCTTAGAAACGAATTAAAGTAGGGTAGTGTAGTAATCTGTAACCATATAATCCACATAGCTCAACTGTTACGTAATCCAAAAATGTTCTTACATGATGTGCAGATTTAATATCAGGGGCCCAATTCTGCTAATTATATTTGTTCAAAATGCAGTTTCGATATGATGTCAGTGTCATATTTACGTCATAATGGTATTCTCCTAAATTAAGAGACATTGAAATGATATTGCGAATATATTGAGAGTTGAACAATACATAAACGGTATTCTGCTAAATATATTTTTGTACAAAGACAAACGTCAAACTGTGAATACACATATTCAAAACACCCATATTTTAAATGTTCGATTTCAAATCGTACGTAACATTATTGATTATGTATCAAAAATATCTCACAATCTCACAATCTAGAAATCAGGATGTGCAATACCAAATACAAATTTAAGGCAAAAGTGAAGGAGCTCTTGTTGGCAAGACCAGCGGATGTGTCATAGGATTTGTATCTTTATTTCTATTAACATTATTTATCATTACGTAGTTACTGTATGGCGGCTTTATGTATCCTATCTTTAATTCCCATATTATTTTATAGTATGTATGTATTTATTGTATATATATTGTATATAGATAGTATATATGTATAGTGTATGTATGTTTGCCTTCTTATTTAAGTATATATTATTATACATATTATGTCTATTATTTGTAATATTGTAATTGTAGTATAAATATTTAATACACCTACTACGTTTCTCAGCACCACTCAAAGGTAGACTGGCAGATAATGCCCAAGGCATTAAGTCAACCTGTACACAATCTAGTGTATAAATTAATAAATAAAATAAATAAATAAATAAATATAATTAGCAGAATTGGGCCCCGTTACTTTGGTGTTCTGCCGGATTTTGTCCCCAACAACTATATCCAAAAGCCCAAAGTTCAAACTCGGCTCATTAAATGACTACGCTCTTAACACTCTAATATGATACCATATACCTACTGAAACTTATTTAGATAAGGACGTGGCAGTTTAGGTAGTTACACATGTACTACAAGTCGTCGATAATATTCTATTCTCTATATGTACATATATAGAAAAGACATTTAGGTATTGTGGTCTTAACAAAACCGCAACTGTAGATACGCCGAGAACATAACAGTAGTTTGCAGATATGAATTAATAGAAAGTTCGACAGTGAACTGAGGAAGATATGCTAGGATCGTAGCAAATCAATAGCCATAGCTTGTGATCCCTATTTTTTCTTTATGTAAACTTGGCTGTTAGCAATATTCAAATAATGGACTCAAAGAACTTCCAATATAAAATACAAATATGTTGAGTCTCGAGTAGGGATCGAACCCATAGCAGTCTGACCGGTTTTTAACGCTCGCCAAACACATAGGTACCTAAGTACTCATCAGCTAATTTGTACCTTCAGCGGTGAGCCCGAAAAGAGGGAACTAAGGGGTCTAACAAAACGACTAACGGCCATTTTCAATATTCGAACCATACATGGATTTTGAGATTCGAGATTCGTGTTTGACATATTTTGTATGGAGCTTATGTCAAAAACGAATCTAAAATCTCAAAAAAATGGATTGTTCGAATATTGAATTCCGCGTACCTACTGTCCTGAAATCATCGACACCGCCTCTTTGAGTTTTGTACCTTATATCAATGAATACAGATTTCGTCCCTTTATTGGTAAAACCGATTATCTACCGAAAACTAAACTTGTGGCAATCATGATTTAAAAGTTTGACAGAATAATTATGTAACTAAATTACATATATCTTACCTGAAATCATGTAATTATAATGAAAAAATTATAAAGTATGTTTATAAATCATAAAAATTGAAGTACGTCCCTGCTAATGCTTGAAAAAATGCCAAACACTATCTTCAGGGAGGTCATTTAGTTGTTTTTTCCTGAATAACGACTTAAGCATATATATCATTCATTAAATCACTTGGAGCTTATCTTATAACTTCTCCGTAACCCTTCAAAGAAAGTTATAAGATACCAAAAACAACTGTAAAAATAACACTCTGAAACATTCTACAAATTGAAATTTAAAAAAATAGTTATTTGTGCAACAAGAGAGCAAAGTTGTTTTTTGTTTCGAGTGCTGATTTTGAGTCCCGAGCAAGCGAAGGATTCTTTGATTGATTCACGAGCGTAGCGAGTGAATCAAAGTTAGAATCCTGAGCGTGGTGAGGGACTCAACAACACGAGATACAAAAAACATTGCTCTCTCGTGTAGCACACATAACTTTTCACCACAGCAGTGAGAACACATACCTATTACTTAGGAGACATAGAAATGAACAGGAATAGATTGAATTCTGCATAATCACTTGTTGATTTAACTCTTCTGGTGTTAAAGTACAGTCATCATCGCTAGTTTCACTCATCTTTTTAGATTATTTTATATATTAATATAAATTTAACACGTTACGCTAGTATCAGCATCAGCGAAATTTTTATTCCCGCTACTTTTTTAAATCGCGTTTTAATACCGCGTCCCTGATGTTTATTTTTCAAATGTATCATTGTTGTAATTCTAAATAAAAATGTATTGGGTAAATACTAATTTTATACTATTAATTAGACTTATTTTTATTAAAATCCAATAATAAATTAAACATGTAAACAATAACATATAAAAAAAAGTTATTTCTTTATTACAAATATCTTTTTTTTTTGCGTTGCCGTAGGTGTTTTCTTTTGAGGTCGAATTCCAAAATCGAATTTCGAATTCGAAGGGGTTTGTTTTTCACTCACTTTTTATATGCATGTGAAAGAGACAGAGCACAGTAAAATTCGAATGTTTCAAATTTGTGGCTGAACAATGTCAATTCGTGGCACTGAAGATTGAAAAATTAAAAAGCTTCTTTGCCTCACGCTCGAATCAAAATCGCGTTTTGTTCACTGTTGTCTCGCAGCATAAGCGGCATGTTTGAGCTGCTGTGGTGAAAAAATAATTGTTTGTGCTTGAGTAAAATTAATAATTATGGTAGACTATCAGCAAAATGTTCATACAACGAACTACAGCAAGCCTGGTCTATTTTAATATTTTAATAATTTTAATTACAAAAAAACCAAAAAATCATTACTTACATGAAAGCAAAAACTGAATAAAGTAGGAATATCTTACAACAGTCTGGCCGGAGTTTAAGAATGATAATTATATTAATAATAATAAACTAAAACGCCTCTGGGGCAGTCGTTAACCTCATCATGAGACTAACGCAATCTCAGAGAGTAAAGTCACAGCTTTCAAACATCACATTTATCTTGTGATATATATATATATATATATATATATTACAGGATCGAAAGACAGCTTACAAACCTTTGTTTTTTAGCTTTGTGGCGAGCTGAATGTGTGTGGCGACACTGCCATCGGGATTGCTTCAGAGGGTCGGTCAGGGCCTCGTCTCCGGCTTGCCTTTATTGGCTGGTTGGAGTGGATTACCAAGAATGCCCGCAGGACCCTCGACTCTGGCTTGCCTTGGTCGCCCGGCCAGAGGGAAGCCGCAAGAGCTATTTGCTCGGGGGTGGAAGTGTCATTGTCAAGGGCGTAATTACGGGGAAACCCGCTCCGGGCCTCCGTTGTCACGAGGCCCGCGATGGCGAAACCGGTGCCGCACCGCTCTACACCCCTAGCCGCTCACACCGGTGTTGCTCTCTTGTTGTTTATGGCAGAGTTTGTTTGCCTTAGCGGCTATCTAGAGAGGGCCCATTCAATGAGTTGGCGAGTCACCGCCTGCCCCTTTTCGACATACTATAACAGTATTAAGAGCAGGTGCCGTTTTCCATCCATAGTGTTCCTTCCCTCGGCACCGGGACCGCAGCAATGTATACGGGACCAGTGCATCAGGAATGGAGAGTCTGCTCTCTGCAATATTTAGAAGGATGCTATTGGGGCTTCTAAGCATTCTGCTCATCAAAGATGCAGTTCTCTTGCGTATGATCGCTTTAAAGCTGTCTATGTTTGCCTCAGCAAACATGCTTGACGCGCTACAAAACCGCGGAAGCCCCAATAGTACCCGGAATGCGTTATTGCATTGCACGCGAAGAGCGTTGTAGATTCTCTGCGTATATCTGAGCCACAGGCTGTAGGTGTAAAAAGTCTAGCAGTATGCCTTGAACAGAGTAATTTTAACTTCCTTAGTACACCTAGCAAACCTGCGAACCAGCATATTGCATCGAACCGACAACGCCCTTCCTTCCCTCTCTGCATCAATATCATCACCTAAGTCCTCATTCAAAGGTGCCCTAGGTATTTAAACAATGACACCCTTTTCAGTGTCACCCTGTAAATGTAAACTGGTGGGCCAGCCTCAGGTTTTCTGCAACTTATTCGAAAAATCATAGCCTCGCTTTTCCCGACATTGTAAAGTAGGCCATGAGCAGTGGCATATTGTTCACATACTGTAAGGGAGGGGGCTCAGCAATGCCATGTCATCCGCGTAGCTGATACTGTTGATAGTCTTACCATCAACAGAGTATCCGACACCAGTGATACTGAGCTCCTCGATCGGCTGATCGATGTTTAGACTAAAAAGCGCTGGGGACGTCACCTTTTACCTCACACCACACCTCAGCCCATAGGTACTAGCCAGAAAATGCACGCGACCATCTAACCTGATTTATTTGGTGGTCATACCAGTACTGGAGAAGGCCGATAAGCTCATGTGGTATGGATTTCTCCCGCAATTTTGACCATAGAGATCCAAAAAAGCAGCATACACAGGCGTGTTTCTATCTGTGTTTGAGTGCCAGAATAGCAGTTTCGGTCGATAAAGCCGAACAGAGAATCATGTGGTTTAAGCTGCTCAGTCATTTTACGCTCAATCACACAATCAAGAACCTTGGCTATTACGTTCGCTTTGGATATAGGCCTATAGTTATCCTTGTCTGCCGCATCCTTGCTTTTACTTTGTTCTCATCAGTTCTGTTGGTATATAGGAATGCCGCACACTAAAGTTAAATAGCATAGATAAAACCCTCGGCAGATGCGGACCAGCACATTGTAAATGTTCTATGCTGAGGCCATCATGTCCTGGAGATTTACCCCTGGTCATAGATTTAAGAATGTTTTTTATTTCTTTTGCTGATATATTCAATGGAATTCCAGACATGTTATCATGCGTGACACGTTCCTGACTGATGTCAACTTGACGCGGCGTTACCGTAAAATGACTTCTGAACATATCTGCAATTTCTCCAGGTTTTAGTCACACCGTCGACATTCATAGGATCGTCTTGGGTTTAATCTTTGAGTGGCTTGCCAGATTTTTTTTGTGCTCAGTTGCCAAAATATTCATTTTAATTTGCTCCTTATTGTTCTAGCAATATTTTAATCACTGCTTAAAAATCATTCGCGTGTCTTTCATTTCTTCAAATATCAACCCAGTGCGACGTTTACCATCCCCCACCCAGTTCAGAAAAGCCCTTCTAGCATTACTATGAGCGGCCATCCTATGACAGTGCGTTGTTTTCTACCAACTCTCACTGCTCTAAAACTGTGTACTGCTGCTTCCCGGAGCCACATACCCCTTATTTATTTTCATATTCATATCTCAACATTAGACTTGGTTTAGCTGAAAATATTTATGTAGAAACATCACCATACACTTCGGTGAAAAACAACAATTTAAGTATAGTTGCTTTTACTTGTATTTAAATCTAAACGATACGATCTCTGATGTTGTGGAAAAACAATTAAAGCTGCTTAATCTCTTTTAATTTAATTAAAATCTGCACAATGCGAAGGATTATGTTGTGTTAAAAGCAAGTAGAACTACTTACTTTCTTTTTAATGTGTAAGATTCTAAGTACTTACCAATAATTCAGCAAAATCAGAACCATTTAAACAATTTTAGTTTGTATTAGTACAATGCTACAGTATGTTCAGAGTGTAAGAAAATTGCAACTAAAATAAGATATGAAACTGAATGTGTTTTTGATTGCAAGGCTTCAAAAAAATCGTACAGGTATAAGACTTTAGCTATTATTGAATGCAAACGTTACCTAAAAGCTTATATTATAATTGGTTTTTTGCGTATCTATCTCGGAAACTATGCATCGTATCAAAAAATCGGTTTTACCTGTAGATAGAGCTCAAAAAGTTGAGTTGATTGTTGTAAATAACTCATTTTTGTAAAAAAGTGTAGATAATCGGTTTTACCAATAAAGGAACGATTTATTCTTAGTGGTAGGCAATGCATCGAAATGCACAGTTGCATCAGAGGGTAGTTCCTATTACCTACCTTTTAACCGATTATAATTATATTTATTACATCACAATCATTTACAATCAGCCTAAATAGTCGTCCTAGCGTTATCCAAGTTACTTTGAGACTCTCATAAAGTACCTAGTTCATTAGTGTAACTCCATGAATTTTGATATCTCTAATTATTTTGCGGCAGACCATTGCCTTCATACGCCCAGGGGTTGCTGTAGCTTTAGAGTTTGTCCATATTTACACAACGTCTTTTTTCTAGGGTCGTTGAAATGGGTAAAAAATTTACCTAGTAGTATTCTTCAACGCTGCCGAGTCTAGTGTTGGAGGACTGGGTCTTGTTTTGGAAGAATAAAGACAAATTACATTTATTCTTTGTTACTGATGTGATGAGTCTGATGACGTAAAACATAGAACATATAAAAAAAATGCAATTCCTTTCCTTCGATTTTCATTTATAACTTTGTAATTTTTGTTTCTGTGACTAAATGCGAGACCAAAGTTATATACTCAGAGGATTTAATCTGCTATACAGCATTTTTGCAAGTCTTCTGTGTGGCCAATAATTTGCCTTATGAACCATAGAAACCTTTTGTATCACTATTTGCAAGAAATGACGGCGGCGGCCGCAGGACAAAGTAGGCGACCCCACAATACCTACTTGGATTTAACTTTACACTAACCCAACTAGACATCTAAAAAATTAAAATGCGTCCTCTGACAAATGCGCGCCCAAAAAAATTACATTTTCATAGCAATATCTGTGAGAGGACCTGCTTAGGTATATATTTCAATAGGCGTTTACTTATTAAACTTCATAAAAATATATATATGTTACTGTAAAAGCCCTGAAGTACGGTAAATCTTAAGATTTTCCAGAAAATCCTAAGATTTACCAGCATGAGTTGGTAAATATCCGAATTTTAAATAAAAATAAACTTAGATGACGGAGCCCTGCTTTGCAGTACTCCTATTTTTGGGTTAAGAGTCACAAAAGAATCTAACATAGGTAACCTAGTTACATGAGTTACAGTCTCACCTAACCTCACTAACAAATGCTGAAAATAATGACCTATGGATTTACTGGGAAACCTTAAGATTTACTGTACTTCGGGCTTTTAC
The DNA here is from genome assembly GCA_944739405.2 of Euclidia mi. Classification (NCBI taxonomy): domain Eukaryota; kingdom Metazoa; phylum Arthropoda; class Insecta; order Lepidoptera; family Erebidae; genus Euclidia; species Euclidia mi. Next base: position 23,317 of record CALYKY020000208.1, read on the forward strand.
AGTAACATGCACACACGCCTCTGACCAGAAATACCTCTGATTCATGATTTGGATATAAGATGTTCCACCTTCATGCATATACTGTTATCATGTTATACATATTGCATTTTAATATTGAGGGCTATTCAGGACATATCCGTCCCATCGAAATCTTCTTAAAAAGAGTGGCCATGAGTTTCTTGCCTGCTTCTTTGCATGAAGACTACCTCTGTTTCTACTTCTATTTGATTTTCAATACTCAATAGTTTCCAACGTTATTTAAAGTTATACAATTTTATATTACAAGACAGTGATTGCCTAGTGGAGATACCAACGGACTGCAGAGGCACCATGCAGAGAGTATCGGGTTCAAATCCACGGCACGCACTAATGACTTTTCGGCGTTATGTGCGTATTGAATTGTTAATTATCGTTTGTCTCGTGCTTCGGAAAGCACGTTAAGCCGTCGGTCCCGGCTGTCATGAAGATCTTTGACAGTCGCTATAGGGCGTCAGTACCTCTAAAATAAACTGATACTAGTCTAAACCGTGGAATATCGCTATCCCTTCGCGTTGCGGAGGTCAGACAGGCAGTCGCTCCGTGGAAAAGCTAATATTCCGCCAAATCCAGCTAGACTAGAAAGCGTAGGAGGATGATGATTTGGTTTTATATTTATCTTCTAAATGCCCAAAATAATATTTTTGGGTTACATATCTGAGTTTGAATTTCTCCTGTTGTTACAAGTAGATGTGTACAATGACAGACCGTATTTTATGTATAGGTACTTAGATCGATGCCTCGATTATGTTTAAGTAAAATTTATATAATTGATGAGGTTTTTATCTACACAAAAAATCAGGTTAGCATCACCGTCCTAGCGTTATCCGCCCGCCCAAGACATTCTAAGTTCGGGTTCCGCTTAAGTCTCAGCAAAAAAAAAATCTAGTGGTGAAAAAATCTGATAATCTTTGTGGCAACATATATTAAGAGGTATCTACCTATTTGAGATCACGTGCCTTTGACCGAACTTTACAACGATCCGTTTTCTATATCTACGCGTTAATTTACGTTCCAACACCAGTTCGATCTATTAACAACCACATTCACTGGGTCAGAGGCGCATTCAAGTGGTGCTCTGGTGCTAAAAGGCCCAACACCCGCTTCTCCTAAAGTCCTCAAGTGACAAATGGTTTTTTGGACTAAAACCAAATCCACCACTGCACTTCATCAGATTTCATCTCATAAACCAATTGGCTCATTAGTACAGCAGGTTTATCTTTAGAAGACAATGTCATCATTACCTTGACATAACGGCTTGACTCAGACAATACCCTAAATTCATATCTCAGACTCAATTGCATAGTAGCTAATTGTTCAGCGTACATTTAATAGCAATTAGTCTACATTAAACTAATAATTGTGCCATACATTTCTAAGGATCAGTACGACAAAAATAAGTTACTTTATGGAAAGTAGGCAGATAATCCTCGTACGGGACCCTCTCCACGAGAGTTAAATTTGTACTTGATGGGTTTTCGAAATACGGTACACAAATACATACGGTAGGGTGACGGTAAACAAATACATACTGCGAAATCATGGCGCCTGGCGGTCGAATATCGTTCGACCGCCATGATTTTGACCGCTCAATTGGCATATAAAACTAGAGCCGCAACCTGGGAGCGTTATTTGCTGAATGTGACAAAGTATTATGTCCACGTGGTGACGGATTAAGAATACGGATTGTCATCACCCCATATCATCCCATGGGTGTCGTAAGAGCCGACAGAGCGACATATTATGCATAGAACAGCACTGTAAGAGAATGAAAACTTGATACAAATGGCCTAGTCCAGTAGTGGACAGTTAAATGCTGATGATGATGATGACAAAGTATTTTCAGACTCTAGATGGCATGATATCGTTAGAATTTGATGATCGCCAAAATAGTGTAGACGTAAGGAGCGGTTTTGACCACGTTTTGAAAAATGTAGCGTAGCTCCGGCTAAATGGAGCAACGTTACAACTACACGAAGTTGTTGGCAGCAATTGGACACGTTGACCCGGAAGTCGAAGAAGAGAACACGATGAGGTCAATGGCATGCCATTGGAGAGGAATAACATCATCATCCAGCAGTGGACTACAGGAGGCTGATGATGATGGTACGTAATTGTTCCGTGTTTTGTGGTGATGCAAAAATGCAAGATGTGGGAAAATCTTGAATAGAAAGGTGAATCACCCAGATGTTTCACCATGGGTTACAACCATTTAAGTATGTGAGCAAAAATAATTACACTTTCAATATCATAATATTCATAATATAATAATTACACTTTCTAATGGGAAACTACCCAGTAGGTACACACATGGGGCTATGCATATACAGCAAAAAGTGATTTCTGGAAATATATCATGTGTGGGCCTTTACAGACCCCCAGAAGACAAAAAAATTGTCATCGCTATTATTTGACTGTGTCGCTATCTTGATACTAGTAGGTACCTATGTTTGGCACCACAATTTTCTGTAGCAGAAGGAATTCTGAAAAATGTGCTCGCGTGGGCAATGTTTGAACTAAGAGTACCAATTAGCTTAGCTTTAGATTTGAGGCAGAATTGACGTTAGATTGAAGCTCTTAGATCGAGATCTAAGAGCTCTAATCTAACGTCATATCTATTTCAAATACCGTTAGCGATCTCTTTTTCACTTAGATAGACAATAAGTTGATTCATGACACTTAGGTGATCTGGGTTACTTTTAATTTCTTGAAGCTCTCACGTATGTCACATACGGAGGAAAATTCAATTTGTCATTTTCAAACAGTTTGCCTCAAGGACCTATCTTGGTTCGCCTAAAATTTAACTACCAAGCCACACGTCATTCGTATCTGAATATCCATATATGGCCGATACTTTAATAAGATAAACGCACAATAATTTTACGTCATTGATAATTAATCAATAGTATTAAATGGGATTTCCTGTCTAGGTACTAACAGAAGTAACGACAGAAAAATAATTTGTTACGTTGTGCCATTGAGGTAATTCAAAGCGTTGTGTATTTAAAGAGAACAATTCATTTTGTACGAATGTCAGCCGGTGCTAACTGACAGGTCTTCAAACCACCAGTATTCATTCAAGCGCCGCGGCGTTAACACGTCGATGCGCTTCGCGTGCGAACAAACTTAAAAGTTTAAAACTTATCGAGTTTATTTATTAAATTTAGTAAATTATTCGTGTCGTGTTAACCATGGCTAAAGACCAAATCAAACTGGAAATTGTGAACGAGACTCACAAGGAGGCAGATATGAATTTGGATAACGAGATTGAGGCGATTTTCGGCAAACTGGTGCCGCCGAAAAATCCAACTAGCCTCGACTATGGCAAACTATTCGTAAGTTTATATTTTTAATTAAGTGCTGTTTTAGATTATGCTTTAGTGAGAAGTGATAGTACCTATTGCTGCTATTGTTTATGAGGTTGTAGTGAATTTGGATTGAAGCATTTGTCCAGCCAAGAAATTGAGATCAGCTGTCTTTTCTATTTGTGTTTCAAATGTTTTATGACGAAGTTTCAATAGAATGCGAAGATTTTACCAAGTACGGTCATGGAACACCTTCGAATGTCATCTATCTTGTTAGACATGTCTTTGATTTATCATTCAACGGTTAATGTTGATACGGAAATCAGTTTTCTTATTAACGGATTTAATTAGCAATCAGTGATCATTATCAATCTGAATTCAGTTGTAAGGCTGATTGAAATGACACAAAGAAATGTCTAGCCTTTACGTACAGTCAACACAACAAACACGGAACTAGAAGTATAATAAAGAACTGTATAAATATTTCTAATGAACTTAGCTTTTATTTCTAATGCTGTTATTCTGAGGTTTCTGAGTATTACGCTTTCTTTTTAAATAGATATTTTTCAAAAACGGTTTAAAATCTCGCTCATATTAAATTGTTGGTTGTACATTTATCTACATCAAAACGTTTTTGTTTGTCGTGTACAATGACCTCATCCCGCCCGCGTGGCTGTCAATGTCAAAATATTAATGTCTAAGAATACATTTTTGTCTATATTACGAAATTCGAGACTTGTCTATTAGTTCTGCACTGTCTTGAACTGTCCCAATGGTGACTGGTAAACGTCTCTACCAAGCGCTCTTACTAACCCTCACCATCAGCTTAGTTCCGCCAGCCTCTCGTAAAATCATCTTACTCATTGCTTCCGCGAATTTAGTTCTTGGATGAAAAAGAACCTCCTCAAGGTGTTGAAGAGATATAATGAATTTGTGGTGACGCTAAATTATTGCACGTTGGCTTTTTACGACACCTAACTGCTATACTACTGTATGGGAGATAAAGTTGTCCAATACAATATTTAAGATAAAAGAGAAAATATTGTGTAATAAAAAAGTATAAAATCCTTGCATTACTGACTGACTGACAGACACGCTACAGCCGAAACTATTGGCCGCAGGAAGCTGAAATTTGGCATGTATGTTCCTTGGGAACCGTAGGGGTGCACTAAGAAGAGATTTCCCGAAATTCCCACGGGATCAGCCAAAACGGGTAAATTTAAAAAAAATGCAGACGTAGCTGCTAGCGTCCTCTAGTACTCGATAACTTATGAGTATAATCTCCACGCAGAACGAAACGAATGATTCACATTTATGATAATTATATCTAAACCTCATATGGGTGTTCTATGTGTCCGTTACCTTATAATTGATGTGTTATTTTAATTATTATTAAAAAATGTTCTGTAGCATGACTTCGTCTTCCTCTTTGCGTGTCCAAAGAACATTTAAATTAAAAAGCGTAAGAATTGTTCATAATCGATTTAGAGTTAGTAATTAGTCGTGCGGGGATCGAAAATTTGCATATTTCTACTAAGTATATATTTATTGTACACATTGCTTCACCTCAAGCTAGGCACTTTGACCTTTGTAGCGTTCTTATGGCCAAGGAGATAAGTATTAAAATCGTACTGCAACTGTTAGAATCATAAAGCCTGATTCAAATCCCAAAATTTTATTAAATTTTGGAATTTTAATAAAATTTTAGAGTTCATAATTTTATTTTGTAGGTATCATAAAAGTTCCACTATTTTTGTAACTGCCAAATTGTGTACTTAGTTTGCGCTTCATCATTTGAACTAGGTCCTAAAAAAAACATTAAAAGTGTTTAATGTTGTGTGTCAACAAGTTAATTAATCTCCAAATCGGAAAGTTTCAGTCACATGCTAAAATGAATGGTACTTCATACATAACACCATACTTATTTAACTGATTTGCTCAAACGTTTCTTCGGACTGTTTTAAAATAACATGCCACGTTTGTTACGAGAAAATATTTGTTCCTATTTTTACGCGATACTTACTGATCAATTAAAAACATTAAACGACTATTATGCGTGCCAAATTACTCTCAAGGCTTTACGCTATGTTATCCGCTCCGTAACAAGCGCGCACAGTACCTAGTCTAGACTTCTAAAACTTCTCTGTAATATAGCGCGAAAACGAAGAAAGTGATAGAAAGTAGCCCAATTAATTTTATATTTAATTATTATGTAATTTCACTTGTAATTGTAATTTAATATTGTCTAGTAAATGTATATTTGTGAATAAAAGTAAGAATTATCAAATTTAATTCACTAATTTAGCGAATTTTTAAATAAAAAAATTTACTGCTGTAACTGTAAAACTGTAAATACTGTTATATTCACTATCTAAACTCGATTAACTGCTTTATTTTTAAACTAAATCGTCTCTCGCTCTCTGTGAGAGGGTTGCACGCGCAATTCTCGTATTATTTTTAAATTTTGCCGGTAATAAGACATACATTTTGTGACATTTGCCGCGCTAAATAGAGGTTCTGGACCACATTAAAACGTGTCAATAAAAGTAAGAATGCACATGCAGCTCATGAGGTAGTACGTAGTCAAATATTTTTTTCTTTTTCATCGATGTCAATGTTGCAATAAAAATATCTACTTGCGCCATTAGGCAGTTTTAAGCATTTGACAGGCACACTCCATGCTTGATAGTCTTGATACATATTTATTTGACGCATAGAAACTGACATTTTTAAAGGACTATCAAGTATCAATGGCGGTTATATTTCGTGAAACAAAATTTTGCCCGCGGTGATCTGAATATTCTTATGAAAAATATTTGATGTCTTGTTCATTGTGCCATAAATTACTTATTTTATTCTGTATCCGATTGATATCATCTTAATCACCATGTGCAGTCATTTTGCGGTGCAGTAATTATAATATGTGCAATGTGCATCATATCCGTTTAGTTCACGATGCTTAGCTTTAATTTGCCAAGTCAATATAATGTAATCGTCTGTATAAAACACTAGCTATTACCCGCGGTAACGTCTGATGTTTGCTTCCTATATAAGTGCCAAATTATATTCAAACTAGTATTTCCCTATTTTAGCTAAAATAGTCTAGTCTCTTCATACATCGTCGTGCTAAATCTCATAAAAATCAGTTCAGCAGTTTGGCCATGGAGGCAGTTGTAACAGACGTAGTCCGTCTGTTACAACTGCCTCCATGGCCAAACAGACCGGCTACGACCATAGAGACATATATACCTATCTCCAAAAAATATATTTAAAAAGGGAAATGTTAACACTATCCGTTGCTCATGTTTTAGGATAAAAATACTAGGTACGATTTTGATACTTATTTCCTAGACCATAAGACCTGTACAAAGGTCAAAGTGTCTAGCTAGACTAGTTGCCGTGTGTATACCAGATGAATTTACCTAAATTCAGCCGTTGAAAATAACGTCCTCGTGGCATTACACGTGCTTTGACGCAAAATAATTCCATAAGACTAATATACTTTATTTCATAATACCTAGTCATTTACACCAAGCGTAATTTTGGAATTATCTCTGACGTCCGGGCTTAAAAGGGAGATTTTTCCTGTTTTTCAGGTAAATATTCCCACTTCCTACCTAGAATGAGTAGGTACTATATGAGTGAGTGGTATACGGTAACGCATAGAAAATATACTGAAGGCTATCTAATATTTAAAAGTATTTAAACTGTATTACGAAAACAGATAAATAAAAGTAATATTAGCATTTTAGAAATTTATTGCTTTAAAAGGAGCAAAATTAAAGGGTTTTATTTTAATATAACGTACTTTTATCAAAATTTGAAAGAAGAATTTATAAGCGTTAAGCGGTGCACCTACTTGAAGCTTAGCAGGGTCGTTTATACTATTAGATATAGCGACAAAAGCGTTTATTGAGGTAGCTATGCCCAACGATTTCCATAAGTGAAGGGTTTCTCCCAAGATAATAATGAGATGATCAGAGTGTGAGACGAGAAGGAAATGGTCTCATGTTTTGCCACACCAAAAACAACGTCAAGTAATCTTCTTTGGCTTTATGCGGTGAAAGCAAAGCAAGCTAGGATAGTAGAAGGACTGTGATGAACAGCGAGTTCCAACAGTCGAAAAGCTAGTTTGACTCAAGACTTGACGCAACAATGCAATGAATTCAAGGTGGCTTCGTCCGGAACTCGGCTCTGATAGATGTCCTAATATTTTCTTTAAAAAACACACATTTCGCTTGTTATTGTATTATTTATCACTATTTGAAGCTAATTTTCGAAGTACACCCATCCAGATTTCACGCAGTTTCAATCATGAATGCACTGTAAAAATTGGCACATTCTGTGTCATAACATGTTGCTTTTATTGATGCGTAATAAATAAATAGATTTAATAAGGTCAAGATTTATATTTGTATATTTTAATGGGAACAGCAGTGGTTATTACAATTATTCATACTAAGTAGGTATTTCAAGGTTTTGTTAATCATAAATCGATCCTTTTTAGTTTACCCACATAGCCCTGCCAGGTTACTAGAGTCAGGCTTACGTAATTGCATTGCAATGTTTTGCCACACCAGAAACAACGTCAAGTAATCTTCTTTGGCTTTCTGCGGTGAAAGCAAGGATAGTACATTTTTACGTAGTCAAAGACTAGGCTTTTAACAAAGAAAGAAAGAAAATTCTTTTAAAGAGAAAATCATGCATTATCGTCAGAGATTTTAATTTTCAATCTTAGCAGGGTCATCAAGAAGGGATAGACGATCGATACACAAGATGAATTTAAATACGTCATTTGATACACTCTTTATATTTATTAATATACAGGCAAAAAGGCATTAGGGTAGACCGAGGCGAATCGGATCACTTTTTATTTGAGGACATAAAAATCATACTTAGGTGTAATATATGTAACTTTAATTGACAAAGCGGTAATAATTAATTATTTAGCTACGCATTAAGCATTTCGAAACTCAAATTACTCATAAATTGTGCAAAATATTGATCAAAAGGCAAAAAGAGAGAAATATCCGAATCGCCCCAATTATCGGGGCGAATAGGATCATACATAAAATGAAGGTTTTCTCAACATTATAAGTATTATTTGTATCAAAATAAATATTAAAATAATAAATAATCAGAACAATATTAATGACTAAAACGTAAATCACATGAATACGGGCTTTCTTTCCCACCTAAACCAACACTTTTATCGGGGCATCATTCCTCACATGATAGTGAATGAATGAATATTTTTTAACAGTAAATACAAAGCCAGACTTTTGCTTATCACATGATTTTTATTCAAGGTGTTCTTTTATTATTCTTGTTCTCCATATTTTATTTGGTATCAGTCAGTTTATCTTTTTTTCACAGCTTTTTCGGCAGTTTTAAGTTTCTTCTTAGCATTTCTTTCGTAAAGATTAATCTTAAACTGAGGTGGAGTCAAATGCAATATTGGCATTATTGTCTTCCACGTTTTTAATGACATCCCTAGAGAGAGAAACTATCCTTTGTAAATTTGTGTAACGCAATTTTGAAATCTCAGCAGCCCGACCTAAATTAATCCTTAGACCACTATTTTGTTTGGGGCTTAAATTTTTTTTTTTGGGGGAAATTCCCCTGCTAGTTACTTTTATTGTTTATCTTTTATATGTGCGAACTATCTATAATTAAGTAAAAATGCTTAATTATTCTCAAATGTAAAATAACACCTTTTTAATAAGTGATCCAATTCGCCCTGATGACGTGATCCGAATCACCCCATATTGAAGACTTTTGAAATAAATGTTTTACACGTTAACTTATAATAATGTGTTTAAAAATAAAAAAGGTTTTCTAAAATAGACCTATTTCCAAGCCGTTGAAGCTATATAATTCAAAGTATTAACACAAATTCTTAAATTTACACCAAGAAATTGTAAGCATGTGTTTTAGATGAGCGCCAATTTTAGCGACGCACGCAAAAAGCGACTCACTGGCGAGCGGCGCTGACGCTGATGTACTGGTCGAATCAAAACGCTACTGATGGCAGTAGGTGCGGGGTGGAAGTGTACCAGTAGCTTGCGTTTCCTATCAACGCCTAATTAAAAATATTCTCAAATTTCTTATTTTGATCCGATTCGCTCCCTGATCCGATTCGCCTCGGTCTACCCTACTCTACAATCTGTAAATTATTGTAGTACCTTTGCCACAGACTACTAGCGCAATGTAACCATCACTGCTTGTATATGTTGTATTACTTGTATTATTGATTGCACTATTTTGTATTCAGTTGCCTTACTGTGATCTTAAAGATAGCTACTTAAAGCTGACAATGCGTTCGCTACAATAGAGTTTGGATGATGCCAATGCATAATACAGGTCGGTTGAAGATTGAAAATACTTATTCAGACCATTTGGAAAAGACAATTTGTTATAAATTTATTTAATAGTAATTTCACGAGTCTTAATGAATTGTATTTGTATATAAATCAGAAAAAGAGGGAGGCCGAAAATGAGATGGACGGATATGATCACAAAAGATATGACCAGCTGCAATGTTTCTCACACTGACACGTCCAACCGAGCAAAGTGGAAGGAGAAAACAAAGAAAGCAGACCCCACAATCAGATGGGAATAATAAATGCTTAGGAGAGAGAGAGAGAGAGAGAGAGTATATAAATCGTAGAACACACCACTACACTAATTGGCCTTGGTCCCAATCAGTCCGGATCACGCATATCCTAACTAGTACTAGTCTCTGCTAGTCATGACTTTCTTGGCCTGCTATTGAATTGGCAAAGAGTGTTTGTCTTGCCGCCATTAAGTTATGCTAGCATAAAATATGAGCTACCTACTTAAACTCTGGCAAGCAGTGACCACAAACATTGCAAGTGACAATATCACACTAACGAATCAAACTCCCAATCCGCGCCTAGAGTTCGAGAATCAGGGTAAAAGTTACAACTTTGCTCGACTTTATATAGAGAAGCTAATCATGATCCTCCTAGCGTTATCCCAGCTAACCCGGGGTTCGCTTTCTAGTCTAACCGGATTTTACTGAATATTAGCTTTTCCAAAGAGCGATTGCCTGTCTAACTTCCGCAACCCAAAGGGATAGCTATTCCATGGTTTAGTAGTGTCAGTTTATTCATAGGTAGGAACTGACACCCTATAACGACTGTCAAAGATCGTCATGACAGCCGGGACCGACGGCTTAACGTGCTCTGCGAGGCTCGGAGCAAGCGATAATTTACAATTCAATACGCACATAACTCCGAAAAGTCATTGGTGATACCCTCTGCATGGCAGTCTGTTGGTATCTCCACTAGCCTATCGCTGCCTTTTATATATAAGAAGGCTAAAATTAACTAAAAGTAGAGTTGGGATCAACATGGCGAATTTAAAACCGAATGCTTGAGGTCACTAGTTCTTCTTACTCTTATTTGTTACCGCTAGTCCTTGCCACAAGATGTATATTATTTGCTACAGCGCCCAATAACATTTCCCCAATCGTGACGAGATGGAATTTTTACCTTCATTTCACTCAACGTCAATACCCATAACTTCCCATAATTTCCTGTGTTAACATTACGTCACACCTGGTTTAGTGCCTCAGTTACCTGTTTTTTTGTTTATCTATATACACATAGGTAATACCTAGGTGTATTAGGCAAGAGCAGGATCAGCTGAACAATGATCTGATGACGTCATTCGTATATGTGTGAGTCAGGTATTAACAAGTAATAATAACTGTTGGGGTCGATTGCCTCGCGAGTATACTGTAGCATAAGGCACTATTTTGCTCATCATCAGCCTTTAACAGTCCACTGCTGGACTAGGCCTCTCCTTTGAAAGGAGGAATTGGCCTACTATACCAAACGGGTTGGTATAGGGTTTGTATCAAGTTTTTCTTCTCTTACAGTGCTGTTCTCTGCATATATGCTCCCTCTATCGGCTCTTACAACACCCATGGGATGATATGGGGTGGTGACAATTCGTATTCTTAATCCGTCACCACACGGACAACTGACATTTTGTATTCTGTATTATTTTTGAGTCTTTCATTCTTCGGTCCCATTATATATAATGCTAGTACCACTGGACCTTGTAACTAAAGTAAGAAAATATATCCGTATCGTACAGGACACAAACAACGAACACAAAGCACACTCAAACCTGATCAACGATTTCAAAGAATACACAGTGTCATCTCATGTAGGACTGGAACACAGAACACGCGGTCGTGGCGTCCGTATTTTATCCAATCCAATCAAGAGCCTACTTTCATCTCAACCTAATGACGTCCACTGCTGAACACAGGCCTCCTCCAAGCAGTGGCGTAGCTACCTAGGGTGACACCCGGGGCGGATATTGATGGTGTCACCCCATTGCGGGTAGATCCAAGAGGGAAGAGGGGGTAGGCCTAACGGCTCATTGCCTTCTCCAAAGCATTGAGTCCTAGCATGGCATTTGAATAGATTTCTTCATAAAACATATTATGATAATAAGGCACCAGCATCCCATCGAATAAAAATCGTAATGGATCACATTTCATACTAAAACAAATAAGAAAACAATGAAAATGCTGCCCGGGAGCGCTTTAAGTTACGGGCTCAGCTTCCGTGCAACGCATCTGACATTGTGGAAGCTGGACATCGGCATCGTTGGCGAACAGCACCAGCTTTACGTCGCCTAATACTGGGCATACAAAACAGAGGAGAGACAGGTCCTCTCCTCTGTCGTGACATTCTAGACGGCCACATGGAAGGTTTTCCTTCTCAGGAAGGATGCGATGACTGATACGAGTTATCGTGGGATGCCCAAGTAGCACAGAAGTGCTGAATAGTAGCTGTATCACTGTTCACAATGAAATCTTCAGCTGAATAAACCTGCTGAATAAGAGCGTTAGAGGCGCCTACTCAGCTGATATAACTCTGATTTGGGCACAAATTAATCAGCTGTTAGCTGAATAATATAGCTGGTTGCACTATATCAGCGTTATTTGAGCATTATTAATGGTAACAGTCACCCCAAGAGCTGAATAATGACTGATTATCAGGGTATGTGTTACCTTTTATACACCACAAGGGCTGAATAATAGAGTGCTTGTTACCTATTTTTCAGCACAAAAATATTCCAGGATGTTAGTAACTCTTTTATGGAGCTGACAATTCACAAGTGGCAAAATTGTGAATAATTTTCATCCTACTACATTAATTATTATTTTGATATGTTTTGTGCGAACCATTTTGTAAAGTGTTTGTGGGAAATAGGCAAATGTTTATCGTTAAGTGAAACTTGGTTTTTCCTCCATGTGCATGAAATTCGAATGGGAAAAAGAGTTTATTGTCAAATACTATATAATTATAGACGAATATTTTCACGCGCTCTCAAAATATCACTGTTTACTTGAAAATTATAGTATAAAATACGTTGATGATACTATTATAAAAAAATAATTATTTTTATTTTTCCTTTGTAATTTGACAATAAGCTGTTTACGTATAAAATCATTCCATTTTCTATTAAAATTTTGCTGTTATTTTCGTTGAATAAACAAAAACAAATTGTTATTATATTGTATACTAGGTTAGAATCTAAAAAAATGGCAGACAAGCAGTGTGTACCGTATTAACCACAATCAAACGGCATGAGCTGCTTAAGTATCCACTCGTGGTACATGAATCAGTAACGAGCTGTTACGAGTGGTTCTTGTGTTGCACAAGTCAGCTACAGATTCATGTAAAGCTTGATAGTGGGTAACATGTAGGCACGCAAATAACTGTAGGTAATCATCAGTGAACCGATAAACTCTGCAGGAATTTTAGGGATCCGCGAATTAAGCTTCATCATCATCACATTATCCTATATTTTTTAGATTAGCCAAACCAAAGACCAGACCAAAGTAGACATAATTAAGTAAAAACATTTAAAGCTCAGGCTTTTTAACAGTGAGGTCATTGTGAAATGAAAATCTTGAAATGAAATGAATATCTCTGAAATAACCTTACCTAAGGTTATTAGGTACCTTACCTAAGTTTTTCATTTCACAATGATCACAAATAAATTAGACCACATATATAATATTTATAAACGTACCTACTAAATAAATAAATAGCTGCGGTAGCTCGGTCTCAACTCAACATCCATTTTTCTCTGTACTTACTTAGACGTGTCTGTAGATGAGGCTTATCGGGTATCTCCAACCAACTACCGTATTTCACAATATTTTTTAACATAAGAAAATGTTACCGTGTATGCTACCTCCTAGTTAGATAAAAATAGTAGTCCACTGATTAGCTTTAATTTGCCCTTTGAACATTAATAAACGTCAGGAACAACTAGGTTCCTAAAATTGTTATTTTTGTGATTTTGATGTGATATTTTCTTAAATGAAAAGGATGTACTTAAATAATAAATAAAAGTACAAAATAATCAGTACCTCAAGTTTTTTATTTTCTTACATTGTATGTTTTAATGGAATATATTTCTTACATTGTATGTATTACTATATTGATGTATGTTTTACTGTCGTACTGTATGGATCTGAGAGTTGGGCGACAAAGGAGATGGATGAGAACGATTGCATGTGGTAGAGATTTGAATGTTACGTTAGATGTGTGGAGTGACAAGAATGGACAGAATTAGGCATGATTACATTAGAGGTAGTATGAAAGTGGCATCCATAGATGAAAAGGTAAAAGTGAGTCGATTGGCCTAGTATGGACATGTTACGCGGAGAGATGAGATGTATGTAGGTAAAAAAGTGATGAATATGCATGTAGAAGGACAAAAAGGGAGAGGACGGCTGAGGAAAAGATGGATGGACTGTGTGAGGATGGATATGAAAGAGAAAGGGGTAAACGATCGATTGACTGGTGACAGAGAAGTATATATTTGTTTTTTTTGTCATAATTACTAGATACACTGTCACTGTCTGAAATTGCAGAATAGTTAGATCTATCTGCCCATCTTTATTCATTGTCATTTCTGCACAATAAGTTACCTACCACTATCTTATAACATTCGATGAAGAGTTTTGTCCATCTAAATCTGCACATGTTTTTACACCAACATTTTCGAATACGGAACCCGCCCATTCTAAAATTTCATTCACACTTGGATCATTATTCACAAAACGTGTAGCCTATTAAATGTTCACTGTATCATCTGTATTTCTGTTCAGAATCCTCACATATTCTGCATTAATTTTTCGGCATATTCCGCCAGTCATTTTTTGATATTTCCACATATCACAATATCTTAAACGACGCGATTAGCTACTTACCTACGAAGCGCTGAATAAAGAAGTCTTCAAGGTATTATTTAACGGCACTAGTCGATTAATTGTCAACGATAGTACAAGTATTCAGCTCTCACTGAGATTATGGGTAAGATGTGAGTCATGTGAGCTAATATAGAGCAGTTTGCTCTAACTTAGCATCTTATAATGTTCACTCATAGTGATCAAGTAGGCTTTATAAGAGCTATTATACGATTGCGTGTAACAAGCTGATTAACATTACACAAGTTCCACTGTGTGCAGCAAAAGGCATTATATCTTTGTTATTTGGAGCCACAGAATAACTGATTACATTATAGTAGCTCACGTTATCTTTCTTAAAATGCAAGTGGTCTAAGGGTACAGATGTGGTCTTCAATTCAGAATATAGCTTAGTTAAAGTCCACAAAAATCCTTTAAATTGCTTAAAGACGTATAATACTGAACTGTTACCTAAATTAACGCTGCAAGCGTTACAGCGTGGTCTCCGTGATGCATAATAACGTTCTTATTCAGGTGAAAGCTCACTTTTCACCTATTGCAGGTCGAGTGTACTGTAATAACTCTTCATAAGTGCTAAAGTTACCGATGTTACCTCTTGTGACATCTTAAAATGCAGTTTTGTGCTACTTGGGTGGTGGACGCCGCCAGCTTATGGATGAGGCCGTTATGCCAAGCCCTATTGAACGCCTTCTCCATGTCGAGCATCATGGTCGCCGTTTGGCCTCGCTTGTTCATCCACGTGGCCATCCCCCTCAGTACGCGAGTCAGTTGTAGCGTGGAGTGAGCTTGGCGAAACCCAAATTGCCCGGGCCTCGGGATGAGGTCCAGGGTGACCTTGGCCAGCAGCAGCTGTTCGATCACGGATGTCGTCGAGAGGAAAGTGATGGGCCTGTAGTTCTTCGGCTTTCTGGGTTCCTTGCCGGGCATAGGGAGTACAATGACCCGGCTCGACTTCCAGATGGCCGGAAAGTAGCTGATCCTCAGGATGTCGTTAAACAGCTGAGTTGCTGCAATAAACGATCTCCGGGAAAGACTTTCCAGCACGGAGTTCAGGATCCCGTCCTCACCAGGGGCCTTCCGGGCTTTGGTTTTGCAGAATACCGCTGCAACCTCTATCGGACACCAGTAAGTCGGTTCCGTTCGATGATACGATTAGCGCCGAGAGAGATCCTAACTAGCACCTCTACTTCTCGTGCCCACACACGCGTAACGCAAAAGGCCTTCTCGTCCTAACAGGGGGCGCGTCGGGTTGGGATCTGCAGATAGTTGCCTCCAGAGACGTAACAGCGATGCGTGGTTGTCGTCGATGTGGACAAGATGTTTCTCCCAATCGTCTCCCCTGTGTTCACACAGGGCAGCCTTGAGCTACGTTGGGGAGACAGATGTATCGGTACTTGTAACGGGGATACCGAGTTCTCATCCAGGTCTTCTTGGCATCGCGCTTTGCCTCGAGCAACTTCTTTATCATGGTAGGTAGGTCCCGCCGCTTGGATTGTGTTTAGATACTTGAGGATACTTAAAGCGCGGCCTGAAAAGTGCTGGAGAGCTCTTCAACGGCTGCGTCGACTTCCTAGGAGATGTAGATGTTAGTAGGCCGGTGGTATCCAGCCAGCTTTACTTGGTATTGATCCCAGTTTTTTTGGTACGTGGCTTACGTACTTGGAGGGTTGAACATTGTGGCGGGTTCCCTGAACACCAGCAGCACCTGTCGGTGGCCAGAGGGCACGTTCAGTAGTACTTCTTGCGTGAGAGGTGCCCTCTGACCTCTAGAGATCAGGATGTCCAGCACATTGTCTTTACGCCCTGAGGGATCCAGCTGAGTAGCCTCCTGGAGGCCAGCGACTTTGTAGTTGTAGGGGCTGTCATCCTGGAAGATAAGCTACCCCGCTGCTCGCCCATTGCCAGCTGGGTGCTTGGCGTTCAGGTCTCACGCGACGGTGGTGGGCGTGGTCGATTGAAGAAGATATTTATGCTATCAACTCGGGAACAACTTTTCAAAGTATAAAATATTATTATTTTGTTGTGAATATTATTATGTAGCGCTCATAGCGAGACTTGACTTGCTGTTCGTAACAGATTGGCAAAGTTAAGCAACGCTGGTACAGGTCGCCACTTGGATGGGTGACCAAGTGTGACATTTACATCTGAGCGCTACCGTGCTTCCGAGGGCACGTAAAGCTGTCGGTCGCGGTTCTTGTCTCAGTATAAGAATCGTGAGGCCGTGACGGAGGCCTTCGGGCGGTCTAAAAAGTTAAAATTTCCGACACTAGAGTTGACCATACACTCACACGAAAAAAAAAACAAGTTTATTATTATTTAATATCTAAGTATAATATCTAAATATAATTTAATATCTTATTATAAAATGAAGTCGATAAACGCAAAAACTATCGAACAGATTTTTGTACCATTTTTACCAATAGTTATTTAGGATTCCTAATGAAGATTTAGGTGTACAATCCACGCGTTAGAAGTCTAGTATTTACTAGGAATATGACCCCCCACTCCTCCTCATGGGTAGGTTGAAATCGAAGACCGAATCACCGGAGAATCGCACATTTACCGTATGTGTAATGTGAGTTTTATTTTGTTCTTGGAGTTGGTTCACCGGGTGTCACCCCAAAAATGGTGACACCCGGGGCGGACCGCCCCCGCCGACCACCCCTAGCTACGCTACTGCCTCCAAGGCTCCAAAACCACCGACCTTGAGCCACCCGCATTAAACTTCCCGCGATTTCAACATTTCAAACAAAATCGTCGGCTTACCTACCCCCAACTCTAGAGATATACAAAGAATATGACTTAAGGATATTACATTTTTTTTTATAGACAAGTCCCGCATTAGGCCTTAATCCTGTGTCGCGGGGGACTTTACAAACATACAACTAACGGACACAATGAACACCCAGACTCGAAACAACAGTTTATGGATTACACAAAGTATTGTCTCGTGTGGGAATCGCACCCACAATACTCGGCGCAGTGTCAAGCGGCGAGGCGGCCGCTTAAACCACTAAGCCAACGGTGCGGTCAACATAAAATTTACAATATGAAAATGCAGTCCATTCATGTAATTGGACCTACCGCAACACTCCCAAGGTTGGGAAACCTCACTTTCCTTGCATTTATTACTCATGTTCCGATGACACGTAGGACGTAGGTATTTATACCAAGGGCAACCTATGAACACTTTTAACTGAAGTTTACCGAAGAACAATATCATCCTTATTCTCTTACTAAATGCAAAAATGTGCATGTTTTCCCTGCATATCAAAACGGCTGAACCAAATTTGATGAGCATAGAATAGAGAAAAAGAATAAGTTTAATCCTAAGAGATGGATATATTTCCGATGTTATATTTTATTTATACTACTTAATTAACGAGTTGGTTCTCGCGGTTTCATCAATACGCTATTTATTTATGCTAATTAACGAGATCTCGCGGTTTCATCAATACGCAGCAATTATAAATACCTACATACCACCTTATGTCTGTCTTCAACAATATTATTACCGTATATGCAGTAATTGTATCACTTCCTCAAACAATTATGTTTAAATAAATGTTTAAGGATCTTTAAATAATTAAATAAAGCGCAGCATTATAGCACTTGTGAAACAGTCATATTATGCTAGTAAAGTAAAACTTTAGCATATGATGATTACGAGATAAGTTAGAAATATGATTTGGATAGCATACCTACGTAAACAAATACCTAGCAGAAAAAAGTTAAATACGGTGGAACGTGAAGTTGAAGTTTGAATTATATTATTTCTTTTAATTAATACCTAAAGCCTAATTTATAGATATACTGCTTGTGAAAACATGACGATAACACAAAAAAAATCTGTAAGTATGAAACATAGAAGTTCTTCAAACGCTTGGCTATTGCAAATCTTATGCCACATAACTGAAATTCATGACACATGACAAAATGACGAATAATAAATTCAAGGCTCAAATAGATGATGCTACTTGAGGTCAATGAACTGAGCTAAAATGTTATAATGGACATGTAAATGCCTAGAATCAATGTCTGTAATTATATGTGCAATAATTTGATGTTTATAATGTCGCCTGTGGCGAAGATCTTATACTTGCATAGATCTATATGTAAAATAAAAAATAATTTAATAAGTCCTTGCATCAAGTTGAAGATCAGGTAGTATTTATTTGAATTGCTTTCGCATTTATTCAACTACCAGTTTATTAATCCATAATTTGATTGATCGATTTTTCTGGAAATGTCGAAAAAAGCACATAAATGAATAAAGAATCCATAAAGATGATTGAAATACTCTAGCTACGGTTGCTCTTATGAGGCGCAAACGCCGAACAGGGAAATTAAAAGTTAATGGATCTTTTACAGACATGAAACAAGGTAGAGCAGTTGACTATGTTTTAATTTTATGTTCTATCGCTTTTATGATCATCATCTTCAGCCCTTTATATTTTTCCATTGCTGGGCACTTGCCTCTTCTCATTATGAAAAAGAGAAGGCCATAGTTTACTACGCTGTGCAGGTTGGCAGAATTCTGGTAGATTTCTGAAGGCAGATAATTATGGAGAAATCTCAGACGTGCAGGTTTTCTCACGATGTTTCCCTTCACCGCTAAGCGAACGATAATTAAGTATTGGCGATTATATATAACGGCGTGGATTCGAACTCGAGACAGCAGATAGCAGTCTGTCGGTCTCTCCACTAGGCTATCGCTGCTTTTTATAAGATGATTTTCATTGTTTTTTTATTAGTATTTATAGGATTGCTATGAAATGGATATGGATTTCCACAGCAATCTTTTGAGTAACCCCTATCAACGTTGCAACAATGACTGTTCAACACGCTGTACGTAAAGAACTTGGAAACCCTTCGAGAGAAAACGTCATTAACTGCGCCAGTGAATAACGAACCGCAAGTCTATAGATTAATAAATGTTTACCAATAATCCTTACGTTTGTACTATGATCCACGTCATTGAAAACTGGTTGATAGCAGACCACCTGTTTTGTAGTGTCTTTACGGGATTACTCAGTATTAATCACCGTATATCATAACCTGACTACATTAGTCTAGACGTTTTTTTTCTTGAATACTTAAAGAATGTAGAGAAATTTTGGCATAAAAATAATAATGACACAAATCTAGAACTATGTTTTCACTTCGAACACAATTTTCAAACTCAATATGAAGTACTGTGTGATTTGAATTCACAGCATAGTTCATTTAATAATGGGGCGAGTGTCGTGGGTTCATTATCCAATGTTTGTAAAGTCCCCCGCAATAGGTATAAGATTACAAAGCGCGAAGCTTTTTTGTTTGGAGTTCGGCAACGCGCAAGTGCCTCCATCATGTTTCAAACATCCTTACGAGCAGACAGGCCAAATACACTTTGTTTTGTCATTGTTGTTATGATGTACGACAAACCACCTTATTAATTAATAATATTAACCACTAAATCAACCCAACATTACTCATTAATATTTTGCTGTACCGTTGTTTCATAATTGCGGTTGAAGCATTATTTTCGTCATGTCATCTTTCAAATAATTTATCGATTCAATTTTCCAAGTTAAGAAGCTGGGCTAGGGTATTTACTTACTTTTAAAACAGATTGCTCAGGATACGATGCGATAATTATTTATTTATCAATTATACTGCCATCTTAATAAACTTCCATACTAACAAATACCCATTCATACAAATGTACCTATATCCCTTCTCACAAACTTTCGCGTTTATTAAATAGTTGTAAGATCAAATCAATCAAATTTCGAAGTAGTTCTTCAAAACTAATTTATTAACACACTCGTCTTCCATGACTGGAAACTAAACATGATTAAAATTACATGTTATATGAGTTCATTAACCTCACCCACGCGTATTGACTCAATACATTATGTTTTAGCGGCCGGCCTTCGTACATTCGACAATACTACCGATCATGTACCACCAACAGTTTTCCTATTACAAAGGATTACGCAATAATCCTACTTTTTTTTATTAATTTTGACGCACGGTTGGCGTAGTGGTTTAAGCCGCCGCCTCACTGCTTGACACTGCGCCGAAGTGTTGTGGATTCGATCCCCACACGAGACAACACTGTGTGATTCATAAATTGTTGTTTCGAGTCTGGGTGTTCATTGTGTCCGTAAGTTGTATGTAAATTGTAAAGTCCCCCGCGACACAGGATTTAGTCCTAATGCGGGTGTTGTCTTTTATATTAGAAAGAAGAACTTAAATTCTTAGGTTTTTCTAGAACTTGTAAATGCAACCGTCAATTGCTATTGCATACAAACAGAAGAATGAAACAAAGAGAGAGAGAGAGAGGAGCTCTACCAAAGAGCCGCAAAACCAATGTAGCTCTTTGATAAAGTAATTATTATACGATGGAACTTCGAATTCATTGACCATCTATATAACACAAGGACTAAATAGAATACTTACCAGATTATGGTTTGAAATATTTGCAAAAGTATTTAAAACAATTTTAGAGACAGAGGATTATTAAAAAGGTATTTACGAAATTTACATTTTACATACCTACATATACCTGATTATTAAATATTCTGTGACTGAACTGCAAACTATAATATGTGTTTAGTTCATGTTTTTCAATAAGGTCTCATATTTTTTGTACTAGAGTAAGCCCGCAGTTTCTATGCGTTTCTGCCCGATCCCGTACCTAAGAATTTTGTGAAATACCTTCTGAGTGTTGGTACCTCTACGGTCCCCAATTAACATACATGCCAAATTTCAGCTTATTGCGCCAAAAAATATTGGCGGTGCTTTGTCTGTCAGTCAGTCAGTAACGCAATTTTAAATACATATGCAGAAGATAATTGAGTACCAAATAGTAATATTCTACCACATTCACACAACACCATCTAGTCCCAAACTAAGCAGAGCTTGTACTATGGGTAGGTACTAGTAAATCTCGCCATACGAATTTTCCTCTAAATATATCTCATCGTACGTTACTACATGTTACGTAAACATGTTTTACAGCGGCTGCCACTGTTATTGCTATGTAAACATGCTGATGAGGGTTCAGAGGCCTGGCGAGGCCATGTCTACGTCAACGCCTAACATACGTCACGCTGATGATGACTGAAAATAGCCGGCAGTGTGACCACACGAATGGTATGCTTGCTTGAGCGGTCACTTCACCGTTTAGCAGTTAACCGGGTTTGGTTCCTATACCTCCTATGCGGACATGAAGGTGTATAGAAGGGGGCACCCACCAGTATGGTCTAGCGTGGATCCAGAATTCTGGATATCGATTCGAAATTCTACCCTGGTCACCTAAAAATCTTTACACCATTTTTTTATGAAGACCCCCGCCCACCCTGTAAAATAACCAATGCACACGGGACAACACTGTGTGATCTACAAATCGTTTTTTGTTTTTAGTATTAGGCGGCAAACGAGCTGGCGTATGGTAAGCTATTACCGCCGCCGATGGACACAAGCAACATCACAGGAGTCACAAGTGCGTTGCCGCCCCGAGAGGATGGGAAAAGGGATAGGATGAGGAGTGAGATGAGAGAGAAGGAATAGGGGATAGGGCCTCCGGCACTCTCACTCATCGAACGAAACGCAACAGTTTAAGTACGACACAGTACACAGTACAGTCGATTTTCTGTGAGAGGGTAGTACTTCCCCGGTCGAGCCGGCCCATTTACGCTGAAATCAGCAAGGCACTACTACTACCTGTTTCGAGCCAACATATTCTTTGAGTCCCCGGCGTTACATGACTGACTATGCGGGCGCTGTATTTAAAATGAATAAGCCATAAGTAATAAAGAGTTTTACGGCTTTTACCGTAGATGAAAGTCTTTTGGGTATTCCACATTATGACGTCAACCAATGAGTCTAGATCTGCGGTTAAGCAGCATCCGTTGTCCTTGCTTAGGTATAACTTTCTCCTCAGTCATACCCGTAAAGAGGGTAATAAGATGAGCTCAGTACCATTTCCTGTGGATTTTCATATGGTTATGGTTATTCATTCATTGTTTATATTATAGAACCTATGCACGTAGGTATGAATTTAAAATTTCCTACCAAGTTTCAGGATGAAAACATTTACCGGACAATTATTTTTATAAACTTGAATAATTGTATTCTATCAGCCCTGTTATGCTTGATATGCAGGCATCGTGCTAATATCAAAATAAGCGATTCTAACAGGAGCGAAGCTACCGCAGTGTACGCTGTATCAATAATATGGGGACCACGGGCTACAAAAGCCTCCAAAGAGGCTATGCATTTTTTTTTTAATCTTTGCCTTTGTTAGCAGTGCATAAACATGTTTTAATACAGGGCTCACCTAAGGTACTCTCGCAACTCAGTCCTTAGATCCATGCTGCTATTAGCAATAATAAACTTCTAAATTTACATGGGCTCTCCTTTTGATTCGTTATTGGATGACGAACAACATTTTTCATTGCATTATTAAAACATATTGGTATTGTTTCTCTCTACAAGCGATACCAATCATAAGCAGTAAGGCTTATGTCAATAACAAGTTAAACAAGATTTGTTTTTAACACGCTTTTATTAGGTGTCGTCGTGTATGTAACTGACTATGTAATGGAATCTTAGGTAACTAATTTAACCACCTTCCAAGGGTCGTAGCGTAATGAAAATTGGCAGCTGTTTGTAGTTCTGATGATAATTTAATAATATGGTACTGCCGAATTGATCTGATGATGGAACCGGAAGATAT
Organism: Euclidia mi; assembly: GCA_944739405.2. Lineage (NCBI taxonomy): Eukaryota > Metazoa > Arthropoda > Insecta > Lepidoptera > Erebidae > Euclidia > Euclidia mi. The sequence continues at coordinate 46,655 of CALYKY020000208.1, forward strand.
GACCTGGAACTTCATGATGGAAAAACGTATCATAGCTGTTTTGGATTTCTTATAAAAGTCTTGTGATGAACTTTGACTACAATTAGGTTTCAAGGTCTGATGATGAAGCTGGAAGATAGGCTCTGGCATTCCATGATGGAATATCGTATCGTAGTCGTGTTTGCACTTGTGAGAAAGGCCACGTAATGAACTTTGACTATAATTAGGTTTCAAGTTCTGATGATGAAGCCGGAAGATAGGCACTGGCATTCCATGATGGAATATCGTATCATAGTCGTGTTTGCACTTGTGAGAAAGGCCACGTAATGAACTTTGACTACAATTAGGTTTCAAGGTCTGATGATGAAGCCGGAAGATAGGCACTGGCATTCCATGATGGAATATCGTATCATAGTCGTGTTTGCACTTGTGAGAAAGGCCACGTAATGAACTTTGACTACAATTAGGTTTCAAGTTCTGATGATGAAGCCGGAAGATAGGCACTGGCATTCCATGATGGAATATCGTATCATAGTCCTGTTTGCCCTTGTGAGATAGGCCACGTAATGAACTTTGACTACAATTAGGTTTCAAGTTCTGATGATGAAGCCGGAAGATAGGCACTAGCATTCCATGATCGAATATCGTATCATAGTCGTGTTTGCACTTGTGAGAAAGGCCACGTAATGAGCTTTGACTACAATTAGGTTTCAAGGTCTGATGATGAAGCCGGAAGATAGGCACTGGCATTCCATGATCGAATATCGTATCATAGTCGTGTTTGCACTTGTGAGAAAGGCCACGTAATGGACTTTGATTTATTTAAATATTCATAAACATTCATAAACATTGCCAAATATTCATAAACATTTTTCAAATTTCATTAAAACCAAAGACAACAGCAAAATGAACGCAAGAACTGTGCCTGCTGCTGTTCGAGTACCATACTTCATAGCGTCCACTGATCCGGAGAACTTTTATTACGGTTTGCTGGTTCAGTATATGCCTTATCGCTCAGAAGCAGACCTGTTACAAGGGTTTTATAGTGCAAGATTGAGAGGCTTTCTTAGCTCGGGAAGAGCAGTTGAAGGCAATTAGCGGTCACATGGAGCGGCAAAGAGAGCGCGACCGGCAGCTGGAAATTGCATTCAATCAAGTGCACGCATTTCAGATCCTCGAAGAGCCTCCAGTATTGGATAATATAGAACACAATGAAGACTATCCTGAACGGACTAAACACACAAATGTAAATGGCAGCACCGGATTCATCTCGGACATCGTCTGGCCGCACTTTAGACGTGACCAAATGTATGAAACCAACATACCGTCCATCAAAGTTAATTTTGGAAACGACGATGAGCACCTAATTCAGCCTATAGGCATCCAGTTCCCGGCCAAGTATAGCTACGGTATGGTGGAAAGGCGCATGCTCCCAGTGATTTTAAGTTGGGCATCTACCGTGCACAAGATGCAAGGCTGTACGGTAGACTACGCAGTGGTGTACTTAGGGTCCCGTAATTTTGCAGCTGGACAGGCGTAGAGTAAAATCGCTTAGTGGTCTCCAGATTGAAGAGCTAGATTGTTCTAAGCTGACATATTAAACACTATGCAATACAGACGCACTGGCGGAGATGGAGTGGATGCGGGTTCATTCGCCTACTTAAAATATATATGTATGTTAAAAATATTTCATTATCAAAGACTAAAAAGTATAAAATAAATTAATAGTTTAAAAAACACTAGAAAACACGCTTTTATAAATGCACGTAAAAACAAAAAATAAATTATAGATCGTTCAAGAACAGGACAGACTTTCTTGTTAACTAACTGTTGACGTATTACCCTTATGTACTCAATTTCCTGAAAGAAGAGGCGTTAAAAATGTCGGTGAATGTCGTCTTCCTCGCTGATGGCGCATGTTTTGTCTGAGTTCGCCAAACTGGTACTTTGAGCAGATTGTTTAATGTAGAGGCACTTACTACTCGTGCTGCAACAGAGCGCCAATCTGTGTAACCTGCTTCCCGAAACATCTATTCACTTGATATTTCAACAAGTTAAACAAGAACGTCTTTCTTTTCCAGCGCCCCACGCTTTTACAATCAAATATTATAATTAAAACATATAGTTTAGCCCAGAAATAGAGACAACTTGAACGATCTATAATTTATTTTTTGTTTTTACGTGCATTTATAAAAGCGTGTTTTCTAGTGTTTCTTAAACTATTAATTTATTACTTCTTTCAACAAAAACATGAATATTACACGCACATTACGAGGTCATTGCATCACTTTATCATCATTTTTAAAAGAAAATATGTACCTACTTACAGATTATTTTAAAGAAAAGCAGCCAGTTCTACTTTTCAAATGAAATCGATTAAATTTAGTTGCGTGTAGTTCAGCTTAGTGGAGATTTTCGTAAGTAATGAATAAAAATCAATCCTTACAGAAGAGCGTTTCCATTCTACGCAGTTCTATCTTTGCTGCTCTGTCCTGAGAGGTGCTGTGTGACCTGCCTTACCGTAAACTCTTAGGCTAAGTGTCTGTTTGTAGTGGAAGTCTCCATAAATTTTGCTGGTATTTATCAGGTGCCGTTTTATATAGCCCACATTTCAACAGGTTAGAGCCATGTACAGTCGCGGTCTGAAAGTGTTTACCACCATAAGGCTTATAATTGCATGAACACATCAATGACACAAGGACGACGATATTGTACTAGGCAACCAATCTATGATAACATGCGTTGCATAGCAACTGGTGTCAATAACGATTTATTATTGCACATTTATAATAAACGTTCATTTAATTACAAGCGTGATATTTACACTGAAACTAAAATATTTGTAGTCTTCAAATAATGTAATTTTAAACTTGCTATTTACGATTTTGGTATTTGTAATTAAAAAAATTATCAAATGACTTTTACATTGACATATTATAATCAAAGGGATGCCGAAAATACGACATCCCGAATATAAAACCTTTTTGAAAAAAATACAATATTTATATCGTCTAGCGTAAGACTGCCTCGTTGGTCTAGCGGTAGTGCATACGACAGCTGATCATGAGGTCTCGGGTTCGATTCGCGGGTCGGGCTCGGAAAATGTTGCTAAGGTTTTCTGTTAAGAATTTCTTAGTGACAAATTATTAGGAATTTCTGTCAAGAAATTCTTAATAATTAGCCCGAAGTTGGCGGTGTTTCACCCCCGTGCATCAGAAAACAAGCAAGCAGTCCCAGCTGTCTGACCTATGGGAGTCATTAGTGGGAAGTCAGTGCCCTCAAATATACCTACTGCCGAATGATGTTAGATGGCAGTTGCTCCGTGTAAAAACTGATATTCAGTCAAATCTCGGTAGACCAGTAATAGCAGGCCCTGGGCTCCGAAGCGCAGAGGGTGATGATGATAATGATATCGTCTAGCGAAAATCAGGGCGCGGTCAGACTGTGAGCTATAATGATAGTGGATGCTATGCTAGTCACGTTAAAGCGCATGCTGATCACATAAGTGAGCTTTTGTTTAGATAGTACCACTTTATTACAATAAGTAAGTGTTTTTATACGAATATTAAAATACAGAACTTTTACAGCAAAATAAATGCAATTCTCTCATTATGTCAAATTATTTCATCGACCTAAAAATATTCATACTCTTTTTGTTTGTATCGATGCCTTATCAATGATTGAAAAGTAATAAGTACTCAGATATAGCATTTTAGACCTTGCTGAACCCAGCGTGACAAAGAATGTAATTTGAAAAGTGGTAAACATTTTTAGACCGCGACCGTACTTACAATAAATGACCTTAGACCATCTTGTTCTTCAAGACAGAAAAGAAAATAAATTATTATCAGTAGCCTACTTAAATCTCTGAAAATGCATTTCTGTGATATGAGTAACAAAATAAACACACGACTACATAGACCACATTTTACATAAAAACTAGCACGTACATTATAATTGCTGTAATTTGTATTTGACTGAAATAGTTTTCCTTCTAGGAAAGTCGAGGAAGTTACTTCACTTAATACGTTTTCGTAGAAATGATTTACTTACTTGTACTCGTAGTTTAATTTTGGTTTGGCGCTGTCGTTGTGTCGGTCTGTTGAGAAGTGTTTTTTTTATAAATACTAATTATGTGGCGTGGGATGTGCCAGCCAAAAATCCAAAATGGAGATCGGATCACGGCCAAGGGCGATCTTCGCTGGTTACGCATGTTTTTGTATAATATGAAAAGTGTATAATTTGTATACTCATTCGCCATACAAGTGTTACAATATAGGATATTTTTTTAGATTTATTAATTAGTACCTTGGTACTCGAGAAAAATGTAAGCGTTCTTGAGAAGAGCTGAGGATCATCAACGGAGATGGATGGAATTTTAAATTTCCAAAAGGAGTACGGAGGAGGTAACAGCGATAGCGCAAACATGCAGGCGATTTCACGCGTGAGCCTACTAAAGTTTAGTCAATTATTCCTGTACGTAGACCTTAAATTGACTTATTCTACAATGTCACAGCTTTAAAGGTCAGGCAGGTCAAAGTCCAAAAGAAAATCTTGAATCGTACATCACCAATGAATTGCATAAGTTTTATACAGTGTTGTTTCCGTTATGTTACTTTTTGTCTCCTACATACGTTTTTCAAGAAAAGAAGCTACGCTGTGTAAGAACATGAAAAGAAATGTAAATGCAACTTGGTCCAAAAATAGATTATGCGCTCATCAATATTTGGTAAAACCGGTTTGTTTGACAACTCTCCGACGGGAACGTTGGCACTTAGCACACTGGTGAACTTTAGATAACAAGTTAACTATAATTTTAAGAACTGCGACACAGCGATACACAGAAAGGTAAAACTGTGAAATTGTGAATTTTATTGCAAAATGTCATAAATTTTCCCCTGAATCGAGAGTCTGTTTTACTACCAAGATTATGACGAGATGATTGATGATCGCACGTTACGATGTGAAAATATTGATAATACACGTCTCTCAATGTTCTGGGATCGAAACCCTTTACAGATAGTAAATTAACAGCCAGATATCGGCACAACAAAATCCTTCTGTGTCACCTTAGCAGTCTTATTTGTTATATTGACCTAAATCACTCATTAGTACTTACAAACATTTCCTCATTAGTACTTGGTAAGTACCTACATACAGGTCAATGCCACAAATAGATAAACCACTTAGTGACCTCCATAATAGACTCTATCAATGAAGTCAAAAGGTAAATAATAGCTTATCGTAAATTTAATTCCATTATAGGTCAGTAGTTCATTATGCACTATATCAAGTAATCTAGTAGGTACTCCACTAAGTTTTGCTGTCAAGGCCTCGGCTATTGGTGTTGAGTCAATTCTGACAAGTAATTAACTCGTGCCCTACTTAAAATAGTGATATTCCGGTGCATTAGTACTGATAATAGATTATGTTCTTTTTAACTTTGCTATTAATTGCGGGTAGCCCGCCAACCCGCTCTTGGCCGGCGTGGTGGACTATAGCCTTACAATTCTCATAATGATAATATCACATTGTACCCAGCAGTGGGACAGTACATGTACAGAGCAGCAGCTGGTGATGATGATGTTCGTTTATCGTTGTTTGTCCTCACTTTGCAATTGAAGCAAACAAATTTATTAAACACGAAATTCGATGTCTTCATTAGTGCTGCTGCTAGTCCCTTCTCCGTAGGTGATCCGGTAGCGCGTATGAGAGTAGGATTAACCCAATGCAATCAAATTAAAACAATTAAAACTTACTATAACTAAGTGACTATTTATACCAACTGTTTCCATTTGACCGCGTCTAACGTCGAGCGGCTCAAGTCATCGACGACGCGGTCATTACAAACCGGCTCGACCATATATGACCTGCGTAGAGATGTCGCGACTCTCTGCGTTCTCTGTCGTCTGTATCATGGGAAGTGTTCTGAGGAGTTTTTGGTCTGATACCCGCTGCAGAATTTCACCACCGTACAATTCGCCACAAATTAAAATGACACCCTCACCACCTTGATGACTGGCGTTCTTCTAAGTTCTACCGTACGATTCACACGCCATTTCCTGCCTCGTACGACCAAACTGTGAAACCCGCTACCTGCAGCGGTATTTCCAAACCAGTTCGACATCGGAATCTTCAAGAAACGAGCATATTGCTTTTTAAAAGGTAGGCAACGCACTTGTGATCCTTCGGCCATTGCGACCCGCTGCACAGGTGACCCGCTTGTTCATTTGTCTTCCTATGCTATAAAAAAAAAATATTTACACAAAAAAAAATTGTTATGTTCACATCAATTCATACAAGAAATGAAAGTAACCAGTACTTGTGTCTGCTAACCAGTACTCACATTTACCTTATGACTCGTATATTCATCGTCGGATATTTACACAAAGTAACGTTTACCAGACCAATGGGTCCAAACCTAAACTCATCTTTTTTGACACCCAACGTGTAACAAGTCGTTGAATGTCACATATAATTTTACGGGTATAATTTTTTTAACTACATATATTAAAAGCGACTTTGCAAAACCCAGTCGTTCCTACTACGGAACCATACACACAATTATGATAACCTAAAATCATTTTATTAATCACTGCACAACTATCGTACGCGGTGTCTCCAACGAATAAAAGCTATACAAACAAATTAAACCGCGATAAAGTCTAAACAAAAAAGGTCAAATGCACTATCTCGTAGTCAACTAATGGTTATCACAGTAATTTTATATAGATAGCATAAACCGAGTCGCTATTAAGTACGGATGCATGTGTGAATTTGTAACCGCGATACTGTATTAAGGTTATTATACAGAACTTACAGTAGCCTCGCAATTTTTATTTGCTAATATTTTGTACATTAGGCAAAATATAGGTTTATTTACCACAAAAAGCGATATACATAACATAAATACTCGAAACAGGCATAGGTTATATGCCCCTTATCATCGTTTACATAAAGTTAATAATTCTTTTGTAGGGCTAGGTATCCGTATTTACAATAAAATACCAATTGGTATTTTAGAATTACCATTTACTACATTTAAAACTAAAATAAAAGACTGCCTTATTAAGAAAGGTTATTATACTATAAATGATTATTTCAGTGATAAGGATAGCTGGTCACTTACGCTAGACAAATCATGATCTTTATACCTAATTAGAATTATATAGATACTTTGCATTTTTCAGTTAATCTTTATATAATATTTCTAGTTCTTTTAAATTACTGTTCATGTATTATTATTAGGTCATTCAACTTAGGTACTACATTTACATTTGCATTGTTGTTCCACTAATTTTATTAAAGTTTTACTGCACTGTAAGATGAAGATAACTCGTGATCATGGGCTGTAAACTAATGTTTTTGTAATTTTGTGTATTCATATACAGTCACTTCTGTAACATACATTTCCACCATAGTTCTGAACATGGTCGCGAGTTGCCTACATTATAAGACGTAAGTGGATGCTCCTGTTACACAATATTCACATTGGAAGGCTAAATAAGGCACTTAATTTAGTAACTGCATTAATTTCTTAAGTATTATGTCTGTAACTAATTACTATTTTCAAGTAATTTAGTACAATGTGAAACAGTTGCAGCTCCTTACAAAAATTAAATACATATGTAACATAATATTGGCGATTCAAAAGAGTGGCCACGAGTTTTATTGCCCGTTCTTTTGCGAACGAGGCAGTAAATGTAATTAAGTAATTCAATTTAAAAATTGACGTTCATAAGCGTCACCTTGTGACCTAGATAAATAAATGATTTTGAGTTTGAGTTTGAGTTTAAAGGATGCACGCAGCTACGCCTACGCTTTTTTCCTGCCCGTTCCCATGTCCCTTCTAAGTGGACCCCTACGGTCCCCAAGGAACTTACGTGCCAATTTCAGATTCTGGCGCCTAATGGTTTTTGCCGTAGCTTGTCTGTCAGTCAGTCAGTAACGCAAGAACTTTATATATTCAGATAAACAGCAAAAATATGGATCAGGTATACTAGAGGATGGCCGCAGCTACGCCCACACAATTTATTTAAGGCGAGGACATATTATGTGAATTGGGCGTCATTAGGGGTAAATTAAAACCGTTTTTCTCCGTAATTGTTATAGAAAAAGAATCCAAAATAATATGTCTTAATCTACATCATATAAAGCATTTTCTCTTCGGTACCAAATCCTAAAAAAAATATTTTAAATATCTGAATAAAATATGCAAAGTAACCTCTGTTTTTACAGTTATTACCTTTTTTCTCCTAATCTATCAAATTATCAATCATAAGATTGTTTAAATTGAATCAGCCTCATATATATTAGAACACCAAGGGAAACTTCAGCTTATTTTTGCAAATAAATTTACTTATTATTTTCTTAAGATTTTTTACGTCACCGATACTCGCAAATCGCGCGTGGTCAACTAACCAGTAGTACGAGCAAGGTCAACGGCGTATATCCACCTCTTAACTGTTTCTGCCCGATCCCGTAGGAATTTTGTGCGATCCTTTCTAAGTGCACCCATACGGTCCCCAACGAACACTTATCCAAAATTTCAGCTGGCTTACGCTTAAAAGTTTTAGCATACCGTTGTCTGTCAGTCAGTAACAGTTTCGCCAGAATGTTATATGTATAAAAGATAGGTAGGTATATAATATAAGTTACGACTATAATATAAGTTTTAGTTACTTCCGACTTCGTATCATTAGTTTTCCCCATACTTAAATATTATACATTTATTACGCAAGTAACGCTAAGATATGTAAATATCACTACGCATATTTGAATAATCTCAAAATGAGTGTGTACAAACGGGAAAACACTTTGTGTGATTCACAAATTGCTGTTTCGGGTCTGAGTGTTCTTTGTGCCCGTTATTATATTTGTAAAGTCGTCTTCGTTCCAAGTATGAGCTCTAGCTTTTAAGTCTATACAGCTTATTAAATTACTAGCGCTGTTTTATAACTTGACTTGATATAATTTATTATGTTGTTGGAATATGTCGTAACAGCATTTGACTGAATCGGCATTATAAATTGTACCTCAATAAATACAAACCGACCTATTCAATAAGTAGGTATCCTTAGTTGTTTCCTATCTAAAGGCCTTGCCAAGCAGAGTGCGTACTTATTATGTGCCGTTTGACGAAACCTTGCCAAATTTTCTTCACGAAATATGTTCAGTTCTACAAAATTTATATCAAATACTTGTTAGAATTACCTAAGAAAGCAGCGACTCATCAAACCGGAGTTCCTTATATCAGCGTTTCCCTACCATGTATCACATATGTTTGCTATTAATATTAACCGTTTCTTAAGAGAAACTTACTTTACTGACGTATGATCTGACGTATCATACGTCGCCACGGATGGGAAACCCCACGAAATTCTTTACATTTAATGGCCGACCCATATTTGTTTGATGATTGGTGACTGTATATCGTCAGTAGATTTGTTGAACCTTTCTCTTCAGATTCCGATTTCTTTTTTGGTTTATGTGTATTATCGCGTTCTACTGCAATATGATAATCCGGTAGTGATGGCTTGGTTTGACATTCGGGAATTCCCATACCAAGTTTTGTTTTGGCACTCATAACGTTTTTACCATCACTTTGTGAAAGGAGTTAGAGTACGTCATATCTACGTTATTGTAATAATGACACTATGATTGTCTGAACTCTATTAAGCTCACTTTGACGCAAATTATCTACCACTCATGATTACTAACTATCGTTTACTCGGTTGCCCATCAACTGATTAGTAAACATCCACAATAATATTCACAACACGGTTAGTCAGTGCAAGAATTTATTTAAACAACTTCCGCATCATGTTTATTGTATGTACAGTTACAGAAATAGTCTAGATACAGTTGAAACGGCTATTTAAATGCTTAATTATCGCTTGGCCCATGTGATTATACCTATTTCTTTTGGTTCATTGCTCAGTTCAGCCCGCAGTTTTTAAGGCTACTGCTCCACACTCGAGGCTTATAGCATGATGTCATATAATCTATAGCCTTTCTCGATAAATGGGCAATAGCCTAGGGTTGAATACAAGCCTAGGCTATTGCCCAGGCAAAAAATAACTATCCAAATCCAAACTAAACAAAAAAACTCTAGGCTTTATTATATGTTTGTGACTTATTCTATGCGTATAGTGATGTGTCCAAAGACATTATTTTACTGACATTAGTTCAATCTGGTTTCATTAGGAACTTAGTACTTAAACTCGACTTTAGTCTGACCATAATATAAATTTGCTGTAAGATTATAATTTGTTTGTTTCCAACAGAACGGCATCAACAACGAGAGTGACACAGAACATCCGTCGCAGCCGCTGCTCGAGCCGAACAGAAACAGACAACTACCACCTTTAGCCGGTCAGTATTCTTATTATTTATCACACCTACGCTATCATCAATCAATATGGGTACCTAGGTATGTAAAATACTTGTGTTACTGACTGACTGACAGACAATGCACAGCCGAAACTATTGGACGCAAGGAGCTGAAAGGCATGGATGTTCCTTTGGGACCGTAGGTGTACTATGAAGAGTTATTTTTTTTTATAGACTCACGCCTGTATCCCCGAAGGGGTAGGCAGAGGTGTAATATTACACCCACATTTCGCTATGAATTTTTAGGATGCCTATTGCCGTACCGGGCACATTACCAGACTCCGTGCTGTTACTGGGAATTTCCTAACGGAAAACCCAATAACACTTTGCCCGACCCGGGAATCGAACCCGAGACCTCCCAATCCCACGCGCACATTTATGCCGCTAGACCAACGAGGCAGTCTACTATGAAGAGATTTCCCGAAATTCCCAAAGATTCGGGTCAAAACGGGCAAAAAATAAAATGTGCGGGCTTAGCTGCGAGCATCCTCTAGCTAGTGGGTAGATAAGGAAAATTAAACAATCATTATTAACTTTACCCTAAATTCCACGCCTCATAGAATCACGTCTTTTACCATTATTAATAATCGAAAATAAATGGTATATCGTAAACCATCCATGGACATACTTGGGTTGAGTTTGCTGTGCCGGCCACTATTATCGCAACTCACTGCTATCCAGGGTTATCAACAATCACAACAGCTATTCTATTGTCTGCCGACTAGCCTACATAGTTAGTTTTGTGTCACCATTGAGGGAGCCTAGCCTAGCCTTGGACAAGCGCCGGCTTCTTTAGATCTATCAGCTATTAAAACAAACCACTTGTATGAAAATATAGATATAGTAGCGGCTAGTAGACACGTTAAAGAAATATCTAGAATGACTATATTATAAGCTGAACGGAATATAGGTAAATATATTCATAATAATACCACTGTAGAAAATGCGAATATGGTCATTTCATACTAGGCAGCGCCTGCTTTATGACAACTAATACCGATACCTACTTACCTATTCTGAAGGACGAAGGAACATAATTATGTTCTTACATCTCACAAATAAATAACAATCAAATGTAACAAATAATGGTGCTGATTACACAATGCCTTACCTTGGGTGGGATTCCAAACCGACCAGCGGCTTAGCAGTCACTGGCCAGGATTGTTACTGGATTTTATGTCGAGTTATCCGTCTATTCCGAAAGATCGGTCTATTTGCCAAGTGTTGTTTCATCAGTCGCTTTATGACTTAACGGCACTGACGTTCCAATTAAATGGAATGGAGTCACTAAAAATAGGTCCAATATCAATAATATTGTTAATGTTTCCAGGTCCAGAGATCGACGACCTGGACGGTGATCCTCCCAGGGATGCAACTCCATACCCCGGCATTGACGATGGCTTGCTCGAGTCAAGCGACAGCAAACCTAGCTTACCAGGTATATCTTCTTATTGCCTAAAGTATAGTATAACAGTGCTTAAAGCGATAGAGCCTGATGAGAGGGCCAAGAGATTACTTCGCAGAGAGTCTCAGTTGTATCCGAACACGCACACCATAGACTTATGATAAAAATGAGAAAAATATCGTAAGGAAACACGAAGACATATAAAGTCTAGGAACCGGCACTTTGCCAGTGTAGTGGATTGGGGCTAACCTCCTACTCATGAGAATAAGCCACCCACACAGCAGTGACAAAGTTAATAAGCTGAGCTGATATTATTATTGTCTTTAAATAAAGATTTTTATTGTATTTATGTTAAGATAATAACATTGTCAAAAACATGCAGTAGGTACTATCTCTCGTTAAAAACAATACACTCTTTATCGTTAAACAAACAACAAAGAGACGAATCAATGTGCAGCAGCTTATACAAAAACAACAAAGAGACGAATCAATGTGCAGCAGCTTATACAATGTCATGATGAGTCAACAATACTATTATTTTTGAAGTACAAGTTCAACAACAAGAAACTTATAGGACTTCTAGGAATTCAAAACTAAGTGTCAGAAAACGCGTGGTTATGTCATCTGCATGGAATACGGTTTACAGTCTAAAAAAAAGAGCAGAGTATTCGACATATTATATTCTCATCTCACTTGGTCTGTTCTTTCTCATAGACCTATAGTCAGTCTTTGGAGTAACCTACCACACTAAATATATTTCTTAGAGCAGTTACTCACTTACTCCGAACAATAGGTAGCTTATGACTTTCAAAAGCTAAGATTTAACTCGTGTTGCCCTGACACAGGCATTAGGGATCTTGTAATATAGGTATCTATTGTGTACATACATATATCATGTTTAAAAATAGGGCATTCAATTAAAGTGGCAGTTTATCCCACAATGTGGTCACACGATAGTTGATTGACGAAAACAAGACTATCACTTTCGACCACACCCCAGGATGTGGCCAGCGATAGTTTTGCTATCGACCACGAATTTATGTTGGACAATATTGTTGTGGTAGAGATATCAGTTGGTGGTTCAAGCTGTACGGTGGTTAAACCACACAGTTGTAGGTACGTACATTATTTACTTGTTTATTTGTATCTAATATTTAAATATGACATGCATTACCTTACTCTGTATGTTTATCAGCCTTGTAAAAAAATGTTCCTCTGACGACACGAGCCTTCGCTCACTACAAAAAATAATCTATCATAGGCTTATCCAAAAACTGCGTATCGACTTACCAAGTTCATCTATTGCCAAAAATATGTAGGTCTGGAAAGAGGAAAGTATGTCCGAATATAGCTATATTGCCCGTTCAATATACTTATAACATTAAAAAAACATAATTTTATAATTTAATTGCAGCTAGATATATGTACGAAAACCATTAAAAAAATTTAAAGTGAAAATATCTACACAGTTTAGGCGTCGTAAAATGCCTCCGCCATTGTGATCGGGTAACGTGCCCAGAAGGCTGGCAGCATTGCCACACCATTATCATCCTTTAACAGTCCACTGCTGGACTAGGCCTCTCCTTTGAAAGGAGGAATTGGCCTATTACACCACGCTGGCCAAACGGGTTGGTACAGGTTGTTTGTAACAAGTTTTCCATCTCTTACAGTGCTGTTCTCTGCATAATATGCTCCCTCCGTCGACTCTTACGACACCCATGGGATAATATTGGGTGGTGACAGTCCGTATTCTTAATCCGTCACCCCACGACGCCACACATGACAATGCTGATATTTTAGCAAAGAATAAACCAGCCGTCTGGTCACGTGAAACGTCGATTAACCGTTTATATATTACCCGGAATAGGGAACGAGCAAAAGAAAAGAAAATTGTGAATCATAATATATACGTTTCTAATGAAAATATTGTTAACTGTCACGAAAAAAATGAAACTCTACCAATTAACCACAAATTGAAGCAACTAACTAATGCTATCAAGCAACAAGAAAATAAACTAATGATACATTATTTGCAAGTCATAAGCGGTTTTTTTCGTTTTCCAATATGGTCACTCAACTGAGTGCGTACCTATCATTTGACGAGTGCCAAAGCCCCGAAGGCCATCCAGTACCTTCAGTTCATTAGTATCTAATACTGACGTCACGGTATGTTAATACTTAGAACAACTACTCAGAACAACTGTCATACACTTGGAGCTATTATGCATTATGCTCAGAGAATCGTACTTTGTACAAGGGCAAAGCGAATACCGAGTGACGCATTGCTTGGGAAAGGACCTTTATTGTTTTATTGTAATATTAATTACTGCTAAATTATTGTTTTTCTTCTAAAGTTTGTGGGAAATGTTTTGTATAAAGTTAAGGGGGTTCCAGGATTGAACAAGGTCTTAAGTAATTTAAGTATATCCATAGTAGGTAGGATTGTATAGATGTTTAATTCTACAGGCCATATTTATGACGCATTTGAAGAAAAATTACAACCAATCGATACGACCGAAGAGTACCCTCAAATACATACATACATACATAGACTCACGCCTGTTTCCCGGAGGGGTAGGCAGAGACTACGGAACGCCATTTGCAACGATCCTGACATATCTCTCTTGCTTCATTCACTCCTATCAGATTCCTCATGCATGCTCTTCTGTTCAGGGTACTTCTCACCTGTCCTGTTTTTAGGATGTCTCCAATCTGGTCAGAGAACGTCCGCCTAGGTCTTCCCCTTCGTCCTGTCCCTTCCACACTTGCCTTATAATTATATCTGCTTGGTCATTCTTTCGTCATCCATCCTCTCCACGTCCAACCATCTTAGCATACCTTTCTCGATGCTTGTCACTACATCTTCTTTTACCCCACAACACTCTCTTTTCACACAATTCTTTACTCTGTCAGTCAGAGAGACACCACCCTCAAATAAACTGATATAGATCGGTGCACGAAAGTTGACCACAAATGGCGGCCGTCGCGCATATGTACATTCGTGCACCAATGGCGTGGCTCCATTCTTGACGCATTTAGGGAATGCGTCAAGAACGCCATTGGCATTCCAGCCTCGCCTCACCCCGCACCTCCACGGGGACCTAAAAAATGATTTCTGCGCAGTGGTCATCTTTCATGAACCGACCTATACCTACTGGTCTAAATCATGGTGTTATTCCTTTGGGTCTGGCGGTCAGATCGCTGTCACTCTGTAGAACAGCTCATATTCAGCCATATCTGGTTAGACTAGTAAACGGACCCCAGGCTGCAATTTGATGCTACTGGGATAACAATCCGTGAGGATAACGCTAGGATGATGGTGATGACTACAATCTTTTAAATTGTTGAGCTAATGTATATCACCTTGTTGTTTCAGAAGGCAGTGAGCACGACGGCGAAAGGGAACCAGGAGATGACCATCCCGTCTTCAACCCCGACGACCATCCACTAGCGACAGACGGTAAAGTGCCGTGGGACACTGACGAGCCCGACTATCCTTACGGTGACTGGCACAATCATAATACACACTCGGTAGATACGGTGGAGGATGCTATTAAACCTGGTGTTTCTTGTGAGTATCGGCAAATGCGGCTGAGCATGGACACCGCTCCAGAGCTACTGCCACTTTGCACGGCATATTTTGGCCAATTTTAAAGACGCTTGCCGAGTAATGCAGCATCTTGCTTGAAAAATTATTTGGAATACAGATACGATACTCTTTTTGTATTGTCGCACTGACTCGTATTTTACATTATTATACTTCGGTAGAAAACTTCTGTTTTAGTAGTTTCTACTAGGTGAAGAGCCTTCATGAGATGCTCAACTTCGTCATATTACATTTCCTTATTATTTTAAACTTTGGCTCGTATAATATTTGACATCAGTATTAGCTCGTGTGGGTAGACCACATACAATAACATCGACTGTAGGTAGCAGCTAAATAAGAGCAAAAAAGGACAAAAAATAATCTTTCGGAGGTTTGATATTTATTTATAAACCTGACATTGTTAATTACAGCAAGTTAAATCAGATTGATATAGCATAGAACTATATTGATGCAACTCATAGCTCAGGGACGAAAGATGAGGTCATATTGAGAGGAAATATCGTGTTGAACGATAAATAAACTTTGTGTCGTAGTGTACACACTTATTTATATTAATTGCGTACAAGTTTCATCGGTGAGCTATTTATTTAAATTATATATTTTCGTTACTGGCCGATTAGTTTCGTTTCAATAGATTTACAGGTAGTAGAGCCTTGCTGATTTCACCGTGAATGGGCCGGCTCGACCGGGGAAGTACTACCCTCTCACAGAAAATCGACGTAAAGTAACTGTTGCGTTTCTTTCGGTGAGTGAGAGTGCACGAGGCCCTATCCCCTATTCCTTCTCCCTCATCCCACTCCTCATCCTATCCCTTTTCCCAACCCCAAGAGGCGGCAACGCACTTGTGACTCCTGTGGTGTTGCTTGTGTCCATGGGCGGCGGTAATTGCTTACCATCGGGCGATCCGTCTGCTCGTTTGCCGCCTACTACTAACGCTTCGACTCCTGTGGTGTTGCTTGTGTCCATGGGCGGCGGTAATTGCTTACCATCGGGCGATCCGTCTGCTCGTTTGCCGCCTGTTACTAAAAAAAAGGTGATTTTTCGATACTAAAAAACATCCGGTACGATGGCCCAAATATACTTAACTGATTAATATAATGGTACCATGCACACAATCTTAGTATTACCTCAACTTATTTTCGACGTGCTACAGAAACTAGAATAAAGCAATAGCTTCAACACTTGCCATTTTTGCTTGCTTAGTAAATACAACAAAGATGATTTTTCCGACCGATCCGACTCGGTCCTGGCCTAAGCACCTGCCATTTATACACTGCATGAATAGTCTATAAGGCATGTAGCATGATAAAACAGCGTAATTTTTGGTACACTGCAGAACACTCGACCTTGCGGTGATTGAACTCGTTATTGGGATAGAATTGTTTTTTTCCTATACTTCTCTAGCCTAACTTTTATGGTATTTACTGTACCTTCTCTGGTAATCGTCCGTTACCAACCCTTGGGTTTCAGCTGAAAAACAGCGCTGCGGTCATCCGTAGCACAGGCTGAGCTGACCTTTTGGACACACTGCACAATATCTATTTTTTTTTCACTTTGTCTGTTTTTTTTTCTTTTTTTGTATTATGGTTTTGTCTTTACTGTCAAACTTTCTTGTGTTTTTATTGGTGTGTCTAATAAATGTTTTTTCTTTCTTTCTTTCTTTTTAAACATTGGCGCAATCACAAAAAGCAGCTCTTGACGAGGCTCAAGAATATTTTGGAAAATTTAACAAAAGTTATTCAATATGTTATATGAGTCCCTAAGAGGTTTTCAATGTACTAAAAATAACGTTGTGTGTAACTTTATTTCCCAAAATATGACTAAACTTTCGAGGTATTTAGCATTACTTGTATATTGCCTTTCTTTCTTAGACACGAATCTTTGTTTCGAGTGTCCGATATTTCGGCACACCTGCAAACGCCATGATCTCCAACATACAAGACTGGGTAATAAACCCAATTCAACATGATTTATCACTATGATTGATTCATTCTTCATTCCGTTCCGAATTCATCATCCTCCTAGCGTTATCCCAGTTTCAACCTGGGGTCCGCTTACTAGTCTAACCGGTTTTGCCTGAATATTAGCTTTTCTACAGAGCGACTGCCTGTCTGACCTCTGCAACACGAAGGGAAAGCGATATGCCATGATTTAGACTAGTGTCAGTTTAATTTAGAAGGTAGTGACGGTGAAGGTATAACGACTGTCAAAGATCTTCATGACAACCGGGACCAATGGCTTAACGTGCTCTCCGGGGCACGGGACAAGCGAAAATTGACAATTCAATACGCATCTAACTCCGAAAAGTCATTGGTGCACGCCGTGGATTCGAACCCTGCATGGCAGTCTGTTGGTATCTCCACTAGGCTATCGTGGAAATGAATTTATCATCTTAAAATTTGACCTAACATTCATTTTTGTTCACACGTATCAAAATGCATGGACTTACGTAAAATTTACCAGATCCATTAACAATATTATTAAGAAAATTTTATTATAATAATAGATTACCACATTGTTTATCCAAGTCTAGCCAAATAAAGTCTGAACGCATTAAAATCTGAAATCTAACTTTTCAACAAGGCCTTGACGCTTTGCAATTCCGCAACCTAGGAACTGCTTCTAAAGGATTATAGAAAAGTTAGAAACTAATAAACGGATCTGGTAAAATAATAGTGTAATTAAGTCTAATAGCATCGCATGTTATATGACAACTTCTTCAATACGCATATAACTTCTTCTTTACAAACGATCCAAACTTGCAAAGTTCACAAAAAACTTGAATTTTCATGTTCGATTCGATGGTTTACAGATACCAACGGCTTAGGAACAAGGTTTGGCGTGGATGATCGGCCTATTTCACCAATTCCAGGGGTAAGTGTTATTTATTACTGTATATTATATGCAATAGAAGTGGTAGTTCAGCGGTTCATCTATGCATTGTCAGAAGTCCTACCTACATTAAATACTTTTATAGAATAAGTTTCTATTTTAACTTTTGTTTTAACCGTAACTTGTAACTATTAGTATTTCACTGCGATCGCCAATCCGTCTGCTAAGCGTGGCGATCACGGTAAAATGTCCTAGAACAGGAGCCACACTCGAAGAACGGCCCCTAGTCCCCGGCCATGTTAACGGCGAGGCAAGGGGTGCCAACGACAAATGGCCCTGGCAACCTTTAACACGCATACACTGCGAACCGACGAGAAGATAGTCGAGCTAGAAGAAGAATTGAGCAAGTTACGATGAGATATTATAGGCCTAATGAGATCCGAAGACATGGTGAGGACTCGATAGTCCTCAATTCCGGTAACTCTCCATTCACTCTCAATTCCGGTCTGCTCTTCTACCGGGAGGGCGACCAACAGTCCCAAGGCGGTCCCAGTCGGGTTGATCGTCAACTAATCTCTTGTGAACAGTTCGTGGTACAGATATATGCTCCGACCTCATCACACTCTGATGAGGAGGTTAAATCTGTGTAAAACATATCTTGGGCTATACATAGCTTTCAACATTACACCTTTGTCATGGGAGATTTTAACGCAAAACTAGGTAAACGAAGCGGTGATGAGCTGAGAGTGGGGCAATTTGGATATAGACAACGGGGCCACTTGCAGGCTAGCTTCATGGATATGAAAGGGCTCCTAATGATAAATTCCTTATTCAATATATAAGTCCAGACGGTGCTACCGAAAATGAGATCAATTTCATCATGTCGACGAAGAGTCAAATATTCTGTGATGCCTTTCCATTCTGTGAAAAGCCGGCTTCATCTAGAATAGGGTATTGACATGTATAAGTGTTGTAAACAACCAAAATGCAGAAATAAATATGTCTTTATGTCTTTATGTCTTGATGTTCTTTTTTTTTATAGACTCACGCCTGTATCCCCGAAGGGGTAGGCAGAGGTGTAATATAACACCCACATTTCGCCATGAATTTTTAAGATCCACGTTATAGGGGGCGAGCCTATTGACGTTACCGGGCACATCACCTGACTCCGAGATGCTACTGAGACTTCGGAAAAACCCAGTAACACTTTTGCCCGACCAGGGAATCGAAACCCAGGACCTCCGATCAGTAGTCGCATACGCTATCCACTGGACCACGGAGGCAGTCTTCTTCTTCTGTGATGTCTCTGTGATCAATTCGCTTAAAGCGGGCAGCGATCACCGAATGGTAAGAGGCACATTGAATATTAGTCTCAGCCTCGAACGGTCGAGATTGATGAGGGCTACGCTTCGACCAGCACCAGTTCAAATCTGAAACCCCGAGTGGTTTCAGCTTCAACTGCGAAAGCGCTTCGAATGCCTGGGAGAGTTGCGTAGATGTGGATGACTTTAGTGACAGGTTCGTGGATGCTGTCCATACAAAGGGCTTAAAGGTTCTTTAATCCTAAAACGAATAAAAGAGCCCATAACATCTCTGGTATTTGAGCTTATAGAGGAAAGGCCTAAGATACTTCTGCTATCCTCCGAGCACATGCTAAAGTATTGGCGGCTTTAAGATATCCAAGTCTCTGACTCGTGATTTCCGCCAATACAACACTAAGTGTGTTCAAGAGGCGATCAAGCGGACTAAAGGTTCCAAAGTGTTGCAAAGAGATCTGTCTATCGAGTAGAGTTAGCTGACAAGTTTGAAGACGGAGGATGGCAGAATCGTCTCGTCCAGACCTCAGCTCCTGGAGGAGATCGAACGATTCTGTGGACAGCTAAAACACACGACTACACGAGCACCTGATACTATTCCAGGCACTGACCCTAGAGCTGGATTGACCCGACACTTTGTCGTCAGCGTGTACGAGAATTGTAGCTCTAAATCAATTTAAAAACAACAAGGTGATGACGGAATTACGTCAGAGCTTCAGTCATACTCGAGGCCAGGGCGCTACAGGCGGGTGGAGGCGCTTTTCTTCAAGAAGGGCAACAAAAACGTTTTGAAGAACTATAGCCCCATCACTCCTGAGTCACGTCTATAAGTTGTTTTTTAGGGTCATCACGAATCGTCTCGAGAGCAAGCTAGACGACTTCCAGCCACCTGAACAAGCCGGTTTCTGTAAAGGCTTAGACCACACACAAATGCTGCGGCAGGTTGGCGTTTGTGAACTATAAGAAAGTCTTCGATTCGATCGAAACCTGGGCAGTGCTGCAGTCTCTCCAACGGTTCCAGATTGACTATCGATATGTCAAAGTGCTGAAGTGTTTGTACGAAAACGCCACCATGTCAGTCCGCCTCCAGGACCAGAGCTCGAAACCTATACAACTACAGCGCGGGGTGAGGCAGGGAGAAGTTATATCTCCGAAACTGTTCACCGCTGCGCTGAAAGACGTTTTGAAGCTTCTGGACTGGGAAGGACACGGCATCAACATAAACGCCGAGTACATCACTTACCTTCGATGTGCTAATGATATCGTAGTCATGGCTGAGACGATGGAAAACCTCAGTACAATGGTCGATGGCCTTTGTAGTGTGTCCCAACAAGTAGGTTTTAAGATTAACATAGACAAAAAGAAAATCATGTCTAACGTCCATGTCGTAGGTACCTGCTCCTATTCAGGTTGCGAACTCTACACTCGAAGTTGTTGACAATTATATTATACCTGGGACAAATAATCCAATTGGGTAGACCCAACTTCGAGAAAGAGGTCATTCGTCGAATACAACTCGGTTGGGCGGCGTCTGGGAAGTTACGGCATATCTTCACGTCCGATATCCCGCAGTGTCTCAAAACGCTGAAACGCACACACTGGTCAAAGACTTTCTTTGACCAGTGTGTGTTGCCAGTTATGTCAGTTGTTATACCAGTCACTGACTATGGCCTTATCCGGAAGCTCAGGGTCACTCAGACGGCAATGGAGAGAGCTTTGCTCGTGTTCCCCTGCGAAATCGAATTAGAAATGAGGAGATCCGCAGGACAACCAAAGTCACCGTCATAGCTCTCCGAATAGCCACGCTGAAGTGGCAATGGGCAGGGCAAATAGCTCAAATAACCGATGGCTGTTGCTGTAGGAGGGTTTTGGAGTGTCCACCACTTACCGGACGACGCAGCAGGGGTAGACCTCCCTCGAGTTGGATCGACGATCTGGTTAAGATTGCGGCAACCGCTTGAATGCGGGCGATTCAAGATCGGTCTGTAAGGACTTTAGGGGACCTAGACTTTGTCCTTGGGCGGGGCCTATGTCCAGCAGTGGACATCTCTAGGCTGACATGATGAGTATTTCAAATAATTTCATCAGATTTTCAAATTTACTGTTAACGATATCATTCAAATATCGAACAATTCTCATGTCGAGGTAGTATCGCAGTGTTCGCAGGACTTGAATTATTGGTAAACTTATCAAACGCACTACAAACTGCACAGGACTTATGCCACGATTATTTAACTTACTAAACGAACTATATACCTAGATACTAAAGTCCGTATGACCAACCACTTTAATGAGCTTGTTAACCTTTATTATCCTTGCTTCGTCGCAGGTAATTCCGAACGTGAACACATACCAACAGAAGAAGAACTTAGCGCAGGGTATGATGGACCTGGCGCTTCTGTCTGCCAACGCCAATCAGCTGCGCTACGTCCTCGAATCAACTGACTCACACCCCTACTACTACTCAAGTCTCACATTCATCTCACTTAGTATCATCATTCAAGTAAGTAACTTTAGCTTGAGCAGTTGGTGCTCGTTAAAGAGCCGATTTTGAGTCGTCTAGATCTTACTCAAATATAAAAGAAAACAATTTATTACTGAAATGGTAATTTCCAAAGATTATATGTATTTATTTTCATACATGCAGTAGCATTTATATCACTTCTAAACTGGTGCGCGATTCCATGAACAGACATTGCTAAATCTTTGTGACGCGTCGTAGGCTTTTCTTTTCGAACATTCCTCGACTTCTTACCGTTTTACATCCGCCTGCGACTTCAGACTTTATCTTTAATCCAGTTTTATTGGATTGAGCAGATGATAAACTTTTCTTTATCTCTATTTCCAGGTCGTCGTTGGTGTTGGTCTCATCATGAACAGCCGCTACGACGTCAACGACGAGAAGGAGATCTGCAAAGCTGACAGGATCAACAACCTGACGGTGCTGGGCATCTTCCTCATCACGATCGTCAACGTGTTCATCACATCGTTCAGCGTCGCCACTCCTCAAGGCATGGCATTCAATCAAGCATTACGAGCGAATTCTTCTCAATAGATACCTATACCACACAAGACATTAGTATATCCTAATGTCCTTAAAGGAAGTAGTCATAGCCGTTGTACAACAAAGAGAAAGTTCTATCCAGTTGATTAAGTTTGATTCGAAAATATTGTGACAAGTGGAGTATCTTATGACATTTGTTAATTATTAACAGAACAGCTGCTTAAAATAGGTAGGTACTTACTAGTTTTATTCGATATGCTACAGGAAATGAAATAAATTACACTTGTAATGAATTACTGACCGACCAGGCTTGTACTGCCTGTTTCTTTTTCATTTGTGATATCAAGTGCCTTATCACTCCCTTGGATTTTAATAACTAAAACATGAAATTTTATTAATATTCTTACATGGATTTAATGTAAAAAAATGGCTTAAATAAGTAGTTTGAAGCCTACTTCAAACTACTACCTAGGTGTCGACCATCGTAGCCACAGAAAATTAATGTCTGTGTTCGTAGCCCTACAATTAGTCAATAGACTTACTAAGTAATAAAAAAAGGCTAACCGCTCACAATGCATTTTATATCGTCAGGCGCTTGCTCAAAGAGTTAAGCGTCCTTTTTTAGTACTTAAGTTTCATCTATAATAGAATTATTCGCTAATAACTGCACTGTACCTATTTAATTAGAAATAAGTATAATTTTCTATAAGAAATGTATAATCTCGTTGTTACTTAAAGACTGAATATTCCTTAATCACATAGATCTTTATTATTCTTTAGAATATTTTTATATGTGAAACAAGATTCGAGTATAAATTATTAAAATAAATAACGCAATATAAAATATAACAAATAAAAATTAATCTTAATAATATGTGCATAATTATATCCATTAGCCATCTTAATTGTTAAAATATTTTTTCTCAATTGATCTGATTTTAAACATGATGTAACTAATAGGTAAAGATTTTCTTCGTTGTTTACAATCAAATTACGGATGATTTTCTAATGTGCGAGGTTCTTTATCCATTGTTAAACAAAATTAAGCATTATTTGTATATTTTTATGTAAATAAATTATAAGTTCCTATAAATTTCTTTTATTTGTAATGTTATATGGTATGGCGATGTATGGTCGGTATTTAAAAGCAACGTAGTGAGATGTGCTGAAGACGTATGCGGAGTGAGTAAAAGAAGAAGTAAAAAAAGTGAAAAAGCTGACTGGTGGGATGGTGAAATTCGAAGTATGGTTGAGGAAAAGAAAAAAGCATGGCTGGATATCCTAGCAATAGAGGCAACGAATAGAGCTAGTGGTGGTATGAAAGAAGATCGTGTTAAAGAAATGAAGGACAAGTATAGGTGTGTGAAAGCTAAAGTTAAAGAATGTATAGAGAGGAAGAAGAATGAGAAAAAGGAGAAATATGAGAAGCAATTCGGCGCAAGTTTCCAAGACAATATAAAACTGTTTTGGAAACTCGTCAAAGAAGCGCGAGGGAAGAATATGAATACATTGATGAAAGTGATTAGGAATGAAAAAGGTGAGGTCATGAATGAAGAAAGAATGATACTGGATTGCTGGAAAAAATATTTTGAGAGTTTATTTGAGAAAGACATGAATGAAACAGAGCGAGAAGAGATAATAGAAGATGCGTGTGTGGGCCCGGATGACGAAATTAGAAAGGATGAAATTATGAAAGCTCTAAAAAGTATGAGGTCAGGAAAGTCTGCTGGGTTCGATAGAGTGACGTCTGTAATGTTGAAGGCTGGCGAGGGACTTACAGTAAACCTGCTGCATCGCCTTTTTAATCTGTCCTTGAAACAGGGCCAAGTTCCAGATGACTGGACCAAGGCAGTGCTTGTTCCAATTTATAAAGGCAAAGGCTCGCAGCAGGAATGTCAAAATTATCGCGGGATCAGCCTTCTCAGTGTTGTTGGAAAAATGTATGCCAGAATATTGATTGATAGAGTAGTAAACGTGACTTATGACAAGATATGGGATGTGCAAGCAGGATTTCGGAAGGGAATGGGATGTACGGATCAAGTCTTTTCCTTGCGCTGCGTTACCGAAAAATGTCTGGCAAAAAACCAGAAGGTATATTGCGCGTTCATAGACTTGGAAAAGGCTTATGATAGGGTAAATAGAAAGGAACTATGGAAGGTGCTATCTATGTATGGGGTGGACAACTTTATAATAAGGGCTCTAAAATCTCTTTATAGGGATTCGAGGGCCTGTGTCCGAATTAATGGTGCCTATACGGACTGGTTTGACATCTCTAAAGGTGTCAGACAGGGGTGTCCAGCTTCACCCTGGTTGTTCAACTTATTCATGGATAGCTGCATGAAAGATTTGAGGGAAATTGATTGCGGAATTGATATGGTAGGATTGCGTGTTAAGTGCCTCTTATACGCCGACGATCAAGTAATTCTTGCATCATCGGCGAATGAGTTGCAACAAATGATGGACTGCATGAACGAGAGTTTTAAAGCGAAAGGTATGAAAGTTAATGCAAGAAAGACGAAAGTGATGGTGTTTGAGAAGGATGAAAGTTTGACTGAGTGTAATATTACGATTGAAGATGAAAATGTGGGACAAGTTGAAAGATTTGTATATTTGGGAAGCATGTTTACAAGAGATGGAAGATGTGAAGGTGATATTGAAAGGAGAGTGATAGCGGGGAACAGTGTGAATGGAGCGCTGCATGCCTTTATGAACGGCCAAACCGTGCCTAAAAAGGCGCGACTGGCGGTTCATAATGGAGTGCTGGTGCCCACCTTGATGTATGGAAGTGAGTGTTGGGTATGGCAGAAAAAGCATGCAAGCAGAATTAACGCAGTTGAGATGCGATCACTGCGTAGTATGTGTGGGGTGAGACTGATTGATAGAATTCCGAATGCAGTAATTCGAGAGCGATGTGGCCTGAAAGAAGATGTTGTGACAAGGATTGAGAAAGGAATGCTGAAATGGTTTGGACACGTGGAGAGAATGAGTGAAGAAAGATTGACGAATCAAATATATATGGCAGAGGTGTATGGACAAGCCGGTTGCGGCAGACCTCGTAAGACGTTCGTGGACCAAATTGGGGACGTCTTGAAAAACGGAAAAGTCCGAAGCACCCGCAACCGGCGAGCATGTATGAAAAGAATAATGAATGTAGAGGAAGCACGTGAGGTTTGCAAGGATAGAAGCAAGTGGCGATCTGTTGTCTCTGCCTACCCCGACGGGAAAAAGGCGTGAGCATATGTATGTATGTATATGGTATAGCAAGTTCTTATCACGAAGGCTGACTGACTATACTCAGAATAATATCTATCAAGCCTTTTCGTAAACTGCACTGTACCACTGCTGGAAAAGAGTGTCTTCTACCTATGGAAGGGTTCTAATTTCTAATCCTTGCTCACGTTCTTTGTCAGTTTGTCGTATGGCCTACTATTAGTCCAGCACGCTGGTAAAGTGCAGGTTGGCAGACTTTTTATACCTACTATGATTAATTTTTCAATGATTTCACAAAATGCTCTGCTCTGCTCTTGGTGTGCGCTGACGCTTATATGTAGGTATGTAGTAAAAATGTATTTTCTTTCTTTTTTCCAAAAGATCAAATTGATCAACTGCCGGCGCATTGATTGCTGGACCCAAGTCTACTACGATCTGACGTCGAAGCGGACGTAACAGCGCAAGACTGAATACAGCGAGCTCGTAGTTGCGTACAGCGACGAATCATAATTAAGAGAATATGCTGTCCATCGCCTTTTTGCTGCTGTAAAACAGACGCTTAATGTAAAATCTGTGATGTCATTTAAACTCATATGATAATAAAGGCAAATTAGTGCATCGGAATAGATAGCACCTTTTATAAAATTTGTACCTACGCAATAAAGTGATGGTGCTACGTATTAATGTATGGCTTGAAATATACACGAGTTTGACACCTTACAATAAATATGTACCTAATAATGTGTGCACTGTAGTAGATCGTTATCGCTTCCTAGTTCGCAACAAGGCGGTTACTGGCGGTTAGTAGAGGTCAGTAAAAGACGAATTTTAGAAAATTTATGAAAATACATATTTACCCTCGAATCGACGACCGACTCAAATAAGATCTATTGGGGTGCTCAATATTTACTTATTGAGGTTTGGCCTAGATGTTAATGCACAGTATATACCTAAATAAGTACGAATATTAGGCATAGAATACTTACCTACACAGCGTAGCTTTATGCGCCATGGTCAGGTGTAAACCTCCGGTGTAAATATTCACACGTCTTCTTGACATTTTTAATGTAAGTCTAGGTATGTACCTACATCAGTGCTTTTCAACCATTTTAGGTACACCTTTTTGACACGGCCCCTTTAGCACGAAGAAATATTTCGCGACCCCCCTACCTGTTTCGTTCCTTTTTCATGTATTTGATTTTGTGTCACAAAATAAAATACATGTTCAATCCGACATATTTATTAAGTAATTTTCATCTTTAGGGTTCAGATAAATACATAATTAAGAACGTAAAATACATTTTTTTACATCGAATGCGTCGCCAATATGTAACGCAATTTACGGGCATACCTACCTAAAATCACGGCCTATACCGGCCGAGTTATCCAGTAGCTGTTCGTGTGGCTAAAGCTGGAAAACCTCATACTAACTATTGCTGAAAATTTGATTTTACCAACGGTTTTAGATATGGTGGAATTTTTTAGACAAACAAGAGGTCGAATTACTCAAAGTATTCCTCTCTCAAACAATACCATTCAACGCAGAATAAGGCATATGTTGACTGATGTTCGTAATCAAGTCATGAAAAAATCAAAGAAAGTACTTTTGTGTCCTTGCAATTTGAATCTGCACAGATTGTAGCTTTTGTTTTGCATCCAATGAAACATCAATGGAAGAAATACAATTTTGTAGAGCGCTTCCCACGAATACTATAGGCAAGTGCTTGCATACCTTATAAGTATAATAAGAAAAATGAACCCGTCGTCCAGAAACTTTGGTCGACAAAGACGAATTAAAGGCGATTGTGGAAGCTGATGATACTCAATCTATGGCTGAATTAGCAGCAGCAACGTTAGCATCTAAAAAAGCTTGACAAATGGGTACCCCACGAACTCAATGATCGCCAGCGCGAAGTACGCGTCGAGACGCGCCTTGCATTGCTCAACAGGCATACAAATTAAGGAATTTTAAGCTGCATTGTTACTTGTGACGAGAAATGGATCCTGTTCGACAATCGTAAGCGCTCAGCAAGTTGGTTGGAGCCTGGTTCAGCACCCAAACAATGCCCTAAATGGAAACTTACCCCTAGAAAAGTGATGGTCACAGTTTGGTGGTCTAACGCCGGTGTAATTCATGACAGCTCCTTACTAAACGGAACGAGCATTACTGCAGATGTGTACTGTGAAGAACTAAACACAATGATGGAGAAGCTCGCACGTCTCCAACCAGCTTTAGTCAATCGTTCGGCTCCACTGCTCCTGCACGACAACGCGCGACCTCTCATACTGCACAGCAGACGGTCTCCAAGCTACAAGAGCTGTTGGAAGGGTTGGAAGTTCTCCGTCATCCGCCGTCCTCTCCAGACCTTGCGCCTACAAACTTCTACCTTTACCAGAATTTGGATAACTTCTTGGCGGGAAAAAATTCAATACCCGAGAGGCAGACAAAATGCCTTCAAAGAATTTGTTGCCTCCCGTCCAGCTGATTTCTGCAAGAAGGGCATCAATAAGCTACAAAAGCGTTGGCAAAGATGCATTGATTACATGGGTGATTAGTGTGATTACTTTGATTAATAGAAGTAAAAATATAGAAAAAAAATAGATACCTACCTACGCTTAATTTATTTCATGAAAAACGGCCATTTCATAGGTAAAGACCTATTATATGACGAATTTATATCCGGTAAAACGTGTCAACTGTACCTACACATCCATCCTTTGAATAAGAATGTTAGCGCTTTAAAACCATCCTTAAGTTATGGTTTACCAGGTTACCTGACCTACGGAATAAGCCGATGGACCAAGAAAAATTGGATTACTATATTTTCTTTCTACGGTTAGCTATAGTGGAAATACCAACAGACTGCAATGCAGAGGGTACCGGGTTCGAATCCAGGGCGCGCACCAATAACTTTTCGGAGTTATGTGCGTATTAAATTGTTAATTAACAATTAAATATGCACATAACTCCGAAAAGTCGCGTGCCCCGTGCCTCGGAGAGCATGTTAAGCAGTCGGTCCCAGTTGTCAGGAAGATTTTTGACAGTCGTTATAGGGCGTCAGTACCTTCTAAATAAACTGACACTGATCTAAACCATGGAATATCGCTATCCCTTCGGGTTGCGGAGGTCAGATAGGCAGTCGCTCTGTGGAAAAGCTAATATTCAGCCAAATCCGGTTAGACTTGTATCCGGACCTCCCAGGTTGAAACTGGGATAACGCTAGGTACATGATGATTTTCTTTCTACGGTTGTCTTTCACATGTACGACTAGTCGTCTACATAATTATTTTGAGTACCAATCAACTAGGTACGTTCCTACAAAGTCACAGAGCACATGCCTATGAGTACCTAACCCGTACGTAAGTGCGTATCATCTTCACATAGGTATGTGATCCCAATTGATATTTTTGATTAGCTCCAGTTGACCAGATCATTAAATATAGCTTCATTAAAACGAGATTTCATCGATATCTAGCACTTAAACGATCACTCGTAAAATATTATTACTCTGAGATTGCAGTTTTGTGGCGTACTTTTAGATTAAAGTGCTGTATTGATCTCATTACTGTCTGGGCGAGCGTATCAATGGAAGATAAAGATACTTTCTATGTCATAAATCTTTAACTATCAACATTAGTATGATTCAAATTGCGCAGTGTCGAAAGAAATTACATAGAAGTCGGTCATATTTTTGAAAAAAAAAAATAAGTAGGCACAAAGACTTTATTTTTCTTTTATTAAATGATCTGATGTAGGTACACAGACAGCAGTGCTTATACGTGGAGATAAACGTTAATATTGTGCTAATGGTGCCTTAAAAACAACTTTGGTAACATGGACATTCCTTTGCCAAGTGGTAAGCATAAAATTTATTTACCCTGTCTTTACTTTTTATGTTATTCATGTGCATCTACAGGCTGTAGCTTAACAGAAAGGCCCTAGTTGTCGAC
This sequence comes from Euclidia mi, assembly GCA_944739405.2. Classification (NCBI taxonomy): domain Eukaryota; kingdom Metazoa; phylum Arthropoda; class Insecta; order Lepidoptera; family Erebidae; genus Euclidia; species Euclidia mi. The sequence goes on from CALYKY020000208.1 coordinate 76,351, forward strand.
TAAACCTAACCGTTGTGATTGAATAACATACATACATAGACTCACGCCTGCTTCCCCGAAGGGGTAGGCAGAGGCATATTAAACGTCCACTTTTCGCTAGTGTTTTGATCCCACGTAATAGGTGGCGAGCCTATTGCCGCTTATCGGGATATTTTGTTTGCCAGAGCCTCGTCCGTTGATCGGCAGGTGCACCACTTGCAGGTGAGGTTGGCTTGGGACCCTAAGTTCTTGGTAGGAACCCTATGCACCCTTTTTTTTTAATAATTTACATTAAATATCACCAGCAGAGTAGGGGTCGATCGATAACACACTCTGATTCATAGGAACTTCGACAATCAATCAATTCAATCGGTTGCCGGTTGAGACGAGACGAAACCTGCATTATGGCAGCGATAGCCGAGTGGAGAAGCCGACAGACTGCTACGCTGAGTGTCTCGGGGTTGGAATCCACGAATACACCAATTAGGTACTTTTTAAAGTTAAGCCCTTATGAAATTGCTAAACCGTGAAGGAAAACAACGTGAGAAAACCGTCATGTCTGAGAGTTCTCCATAACGTTCTCGAAAGACATGTGAAGTCTGCCAATCCGCAGTTGGCCAGCGTGGTGGACAATTGTCCACATTCTCACTATATAAGCCTTAACCTTCTGTACCTACAGTATATACCTACACAGGGCTCATGATGATGATGTAACCTGCACTGAAGCATCGTCTTGAGGTTGCCAGTCTAACATGCTTCTATCGAATACCTACCAGCCTAGGTAGGTACCTAGGTACTTAGGTAAATTTATTTTTAGCATACTAACATCTCTTAGCAGCCTAATCGCTGCCTCGCTGTTTAAACCACAAACCAACCGTGCAGTCATTAATTTATTTCAGTCATGGAGCAGGATCAAAATGAGACGCAGGAACAACAGCCAACAGCACGAGCGAGATCGTTGAGTCCGTCTCCAACACCTGGAAGTGATCGAACGTCAAGTCCTCCGCAGGTCCCAGACCAAGGCGACAACCTGCAACGAAGTTTAAGTTCGAGGAGCCATCGGAATACACCGCATCGACATTTAGGACACGACCTACTTGCGCGTATTGAAGATGGGCTTCGAGGACGAAGTAGACATAAGCCGGAGGTAAGAGCCCTTGCACTGTTGTACTTGGGTTGTAATAATAAAAACAAATTTAGAAAGTGAAAATATTTACATGGTATAGCTTCACAATCTGGATCAGGAGACACACACCAAATTCCTTTTTGGCAAACTTTATCTAAATTAAAACATTCGGTTCCGATTATTAAAAGAGTTCCCCGTGGGGCAAGACCATCAGTGTCAAAAAAATTGGCTGAATGCATAGGTCTTGTCGTAAGGGAGAACGCAACAACGGCTTGGGAGCAATTATTAACTTTCCCTTATAGGATTTTACATGTTGATAAAAATCAGGCAACCCAAAATTCATTAACATCCCAAATTATTTATTTATTTATTTATTAAAACTTCATACACGTCGAGTGTACAGGCGGACTTAATGCCAAGGGCATTATTAGTTATTATCTAAAATTGTCGTTAAATGTACCGGAAATATGTGGTTTTTTGATACAAGCGTAAACGCGTCCTTAAGCGGGGCGTGAAAAAGCATCTCTCAAGGCCGTCAAAGTGAGGGCCGTCATGTCACATTGCCTAACCAGCAATTGGGGATGATGGCCTTCCCAATAGGACTTCACTGTCAGCTTACCATCAGGCAGCGTGAAGTAATTTTGATAGGTTCGTTTTAATAAAAAAAAAAACAACCTGCACGGAAGGGCGCCGTAAACAAACTGAAACGAGAGCGCGAGTGTAAACACAACGCTCGCGTCCCTCGCGAGGCCCTTTGACTCGTGCCCAAAAAACCGCCTCCGACGCGAGCGCCACGAGTGGCGAGGCGAGCTACGAGGCGAGCCAAGAGCGAGCGTTTACACTCGTGCACCTCGCCGCTCGCCTCGCCGCTCGCGCGAGAGTGTAAACTAGACATAACATATTCATATTTCTCATCGTTTTTATTATGGGAGGTATATAAGTATTGTACACGGTTAGAAAGGTAATTTAATTTACTTTCAGAGATTATAAATATAATGGCAAGAAACATTTTAATTTTAAACATAAAAAATACAAAATATAAATGATTGTTAATTGCCGCCAATTTTCGTATTTTATTTTTTTAAACATTTTTTTGTTATATATCAGATTCAAACCTAGATAAGTTTATTTTCAACTAGATTACCAATTAAAAAAAAAACATAATTATCTGATAAGATTCCGATAAGAATTATTCTTATTGGACTTTGCACAATTGTTTACTTTTGCCCGCTAAAAATAACCGCCATACCCGCCAAAATGTTCGAAAGCCTATATCTCATGAATTATAGGAGTATTATATATCACATGATAGGTTTATTGATATACTCATAATAAAACAATAATTCATAGCATAAATGTAACGTTATCTATATATTTTCATTCAATAAAAAATAAATGCCGTTGTTTCGGTAATTGAATGAATACAGCCTCTTGAATTAAATTATTACACAATATTTGTTTATTTTTTGCTGTTATTTTATAACTAATTAGTCCATTCACAATTAAAACATAAAAATATCAAATATAATTATATTATTTGTTTACAATGATGTTTTGAATCCATAATTACGCCTCGCGCGCAACATGCAAAGACAGTAAAATATACAAAAATTTCAAATGCTGACATTTAAATAATTTTCTAAGCAAGCATTGCTTTAATTTTATGTTTTTGTAAAGCTTATACCACCAGGTATACAAAATAATAAAAGTAAGCAATTTATAACCCATATTGTTATCACAAACAAAAATGGCGAGTAGGTCATCGATAGACGACATTGTTTACAATAGGATCAAGTTCGGCGGGTCGCATAAACTAAACATACCGTCATTCAGTCACCATTCAAACATTACTACAAAGCTTATTTAATCTACTTTCATAAACACATCATTTCAAATATCAATACCCGAGTGACGAGTCGTAAGTTTAGGTTTTAGGTAGCACGGCTAGTGGCCTTGCTTCGCGGGTGGTCAGATAACGACCGCGTGATGCTTTAGCGATAAATGTCAAATTAAAGCGGTACCTTGAGCGGATAAGCGAGTCTGACTCGCAATAGCGAATAGCTTTTATAATGTTTTGTCATCGGTGTTACTTGTAGCCGTTTGCCATTACAAAGCTTTGGTGGATTAGGATTTCGCATTAACAGAACAACTGGAACAACGTTCAGTCTCAAGTTGCGTGATGGTACTCCTGATATTGTAAGGAGTATTGTAAGGAGTTCAGAAACTCTATACGGTACGAAGTTACTTGGTCAGTATTCATGACATTATCTACCGAAAGGTGCTCAACAACATCACTTTGAATACAGTCAAATTTCAAAGCCATGGTCCGATATATCTCTATACACACTTTCGCATTTATGAGTAGAGAATATTGGTTCAGCCGCTTAAGCGTGAAATCGGTACATACATACATACACATTTTCGCTTTTTATACCTAATATTAGTAGGGATTCGCCAAGGCTGTTACAATAATTATTAAATTATTTAAAAGATATAAAAAGATAAGTAATTAAAAATGTATTTGTGTCGTTGAAAACATTGGATAAAGATGCAACGGAACGTTTGTGATGTAAAGACGCCGCCGGTGACTTTGGACATGAGAGAATCTGTCAAATTAATACGAACTAATTTCGGTGTTTTACGTAATTCCTAGGCCTTTATAAGAAAAACTGTCTTTACAGTATAATTTCTTCATCATAGAGCTACTTGTTTTCGTACATTTTATCTTTAGACATTCACCATCAGGTTTTTCAATGTATGAGAAGTGAAGTCTTTTACCCCACTTTAGGTTTAAAGAGTTTGCATTTATCGTATTCAGAGATCCCCTTTGAGTGAGGACTTTAAGGACGGTATTCAATCGCTCTGACGCGTAATCGATACTGCGGGCCGCAAGAGTTACGTCATCTATATAGACCACAACATAAGTATTTACCAGATGCCCGAGACCCTTAGTAATCGATCGCTGGAAAAATAATACGCTTTTCTTAAACCGAATGACATCCTTAACTCTCAAATTAGCCGTCTGGTGTTACGAACGCGGTGCGCTCGATGGAATCAGCTTCTACACGGATTTGATGGGAACCCGATGCCATATCCAGTATGTATGAAGAAGTACATACTTACCTAGATACTACAAAGCGTCAGCGCACACCAAGAGTAGAGCAAAGCAGAGCATTTTGTGAAATCATTGAAAAATTAATCTTATGACAATTCCATTCATTTCAAAATTAAAAACACGTCCAAACTTGATGCTCGAGCTTGCAAGTAAATGTTCGAGTATGCGTTCTACATGCGTGAGCGTGTTTGAGCCGCCGCCGGCGCCGTCGCGTGTCGCCCGCGCTCTGTATGCCACAACGAGAAGTCTGTGTGGACGTGTTTACTACTTATGGCGCGGCCGGCGTCAGATAGAAGTCATGGGCGAAGAAAAGTTGACCATATACTCCCGCCTGGCAACCCAGAGCATTTTCAACGGAGCTTGCTCACGGAAGGGCGAGCATACCGCTTGCATGGTCGAGCAATCAAAAGTTTGCTCGACCATGCGCGAGCATTTTGCAGTTCGGTGTGCACTGACCCTTAGCAATCCGGTTGGATATTAACGGTAGCCGAAATCTATCAAATCATTTGACAAGGTGGATCAGGCTATCAAATGGAGACGAACTACGAAGGCGTACTTTATCTACATTATGTTGTTATCTTAATTTGTCCCTGACACGATTTTGTTGTTCTAAAAGCTATTTCTTGTCGGCTTCATCGTAATTGTTAGCATCTGACGCATTGATATTCGTAGAACATGGCGCGTTAATGTCGATCTTTATTATTGAAGATTTAGTATTCCTCGAAGAATCTAGGTAGAAGCTACCTGGGGTGCTCAGAAATAAAACGACGTCGTAGAGAATCTTGAGACTTGCATTTCTTGTAATTAATATTATAGTAAACTTGACCAATAGTAAGAATGCAAGTGGATTACGATTGGTAGCGTGATGAGATATAAGGCTGGCTATATATAAGTGGTCTGCTCAACGGTGGAATCAAGAATGTCCAATTTTGTTAGCGTGCCTCACTCGTTAGTGTCTCTATCGAATGTTACCTGCCGCCGTCACTTAATGCTGATTGTTCGGCGCGTTTGGTGTGTCATATCAACCGTACACCCATAGGGCAGCCACGAAAGGTTCGGTGCTAGTTTTAGTGAGTGTCGGTACGTTTAGGTGTCGCTGGACAGTGTGGTATAAGGGTGGTCGTGTTGCAGGCTGGAGGTGAAGTCGAAGGCGCCGCTGGTGCTGCTGGAGGTGGTGGTGCGTCCGGCGCAGCTGGCGGCCGACGTGCGCAAGCACCGCGCGCTGCTGGTGCGCTGCACGCGCGCCGACCCGCGCGCTCAGCGAGGCGAATCTATGGACATCTCAAATCATATCACCGCGTTTGTGTCTCAGCGGTGTGTATAGATGTCGAAATAAGTTTCCTAACAGTCTTAGATCATGCATTGTCTACTATCAGCATTTGAATATTGTCTCTCTATAAATGCGAACACGTCTATAGAATGAACGAAACAAATGTCATTTCTGTACGCACTATATTTAAAGCTTACAATTAGGGTGACTTTATAGAAAGCTATATTATTTTTCTTATTTTCCAACGCTGTATGTTCCTATTATCAATTTTTTTATATTGTTTTATCAATTTTTTCCTAATATATATTTTGGGACGCAGTTTTATATACCTACATCGATGTAAACGCGCGCTGCCGGTCTCGATGTGATAGTGATAGTGTAGGGAGGTCGCTACTGTTAGAGGGTAGTGCGGACACAACAGGGATGGATTAGTCAAATAAATGAATTGAACGTGGCTGAACTCTGACAGTAGTGTTACGCGGAGGGAGCGACGATTAGTCACAAAACAGCAATATGGATGACACGTCGATGTGCTAAACTATGGCAATATGAGTTGTAGGAGGTAAAAAAGTTGATTTTAGTATTACAATTAAAATGGGCGTTCGCTCGGTGGTTCGGCCGGAGCCCGGCGCCCCGGCGTCCCGGCGGTAATGTGTATGTAGTTAGGTTACTGGTGTTGTGGCGGCGGCCGACGCACTCTGTGTATATAGGGATACCGACCGACGCAGGACACAACGTGTAAACTCTTACTATTAACTATTATTAAAATAGAATATTTTGAAATTGCCACCTGACAATTTTATTAGATTGTTTTGTATTCAATACATTTTGGATTCTGAAACATTTTGTTTTATTTTCATTTACCTAAACTAACATGGATTGGACAGATTTTACACTAGTATAACATCTTTATTGTAAAAATATACACACATTTATATACAGTTCACGATAGCTGTAGTTCCTTGTGTAAGCGCAAATTGACGCCTTAAGGGTTGAGCTACACCTATCAGCACCGCATCGCACTTTGCTATGCTTCTATCCTTTTCTGTCACTTAGGACCGTCAATTACTAGAGCGAGAAAGAGAGGGAACGTGCCAGCACGCCGCGGAATCGAAAAGGCGATCGGCAACACGGAAAAAATGCGATAGCATGCTGAGAGGCGACGGAACGCTGACGCGCGTGTTAGAAGTAGGTTTATAAAAATATTAAAAAAAAATACAACACTGTAGCTAGAAAAGCCTTTTAATATTAAATATCAAATCAAAATATAAATATTACACATTTTAATAGCAACGTTAAATATTCAAATATAATATAGGCATCATATTCTAATTCAATAATTTAATCACAATATTCTAACCAATATTTTATATTTAATTAACAAAGTATACTTATCTGAAATATTCCAGGTACTCAGAGTCAGATCGCACTGACAGGGGGCAGAGTAACGTTCCGATCGGCGTCTCGAACAAAAGTGACCGCTCCGCCCGGCGGTCGCTGCTTATATACTCGATCGTAAACAACCTCACTCTGCCCCACCTCTGACTACCGGTTGTGACGTTAACATTTATTACGTTTTATTTTGGTTTAAATACACATTTAATGGTAATAACATATTATTTACATGTTTTTAATATATGTAATTATTTATATAAAGTAATCAATCCATTTTCGTAATAAAAATACATCAAAATAATAACAACATCTCACACGGCCATTCTGAAAATTACTTTGTTCTCGAAGTAATCATTCTAATCTTCTTCAGATGACTCAGTATTCAAAGCTGAAAGAAACATAATTTATTAACACCATTGAACCTGTCGTGATTGGTTCCACTATGTGCTGATCATAGTGTCTAAACCTCTCACCAGGTCAATAACATCAGCATCTCATCAACTCAGGTTGGGCTGTCGTGATCGGTCCCACCACGTGCTGCCTCGTGGTGTCTAGACGTCACACCAGGCCACCTTTGCAGCAACCATCTCATAAATCATATTAACATCATCTTAGGTTGGGCTGTCGTGATCAGTCCCACCACGTGCTGCCTCGTGGTGTCTAGACATCACACCAGGCCACCTTAGCAGCAACAATCTTAAATCACATCAACATCTCACATGGCCACGTCATCCTTGTCGTGTCGGGCCCCCAGACCCTCCACCAAGGTGACCTCCATGTTTGCCTATGCCTCTGCGTACACACAAACACACACATACACACGGACACCTATCAGTGAGCTCACTGTATCATTCATCTCTCTCTTCCCATAAAATACATACTACATAGAATATAATACCTTGTTCAGCCGTCCGATTCTCGTCCAACCATTCACCAGGCCATTTACGCAATTTTTCCTTTGCGATAATAATATTGTGCAATCGTCCTTCGCCACATAATCTATATCTGTCATTATTGAGTATTTCTATAATTTTGTAAGGCCCTTTGAACTTGGGGCTCAGTTTACTGTGGCGACGATGATCTTGATTTACATACACAATATCTCCCAAAAGATATTGTACGTTATCTCTTCTTGTGGTATCAAAACGTGTTTTGTATCTTTCCGCCGCCGATTTCATCTTATTATATGCCAGAGTCCTATCAGCCCTAATATCTGCTATTTGTTCTACATTAGAAGGACCCGGTTCTCCTATATCAGTTAGTCGAGCCTGTACACTGGGAATATTTGCGTCGCGACCAATTAATAATCTTAATGGTGAAAACCCTGTAGTTTTCTGACTAGTTGTATTGAGCGTCTGTTGTACCTTATACAATAAGTTCGGCCATTCTGCCTCATTATTGCACACAGTTGTCAACATATTTATGATTGTGGCGACATACCGTTCGACCTGGCCATTGCTACGAGGGGTACCGGTTGAAATCATATGGTGCTCTATGTTCCATTCTCGAAATAAATTAGATAAAATATCATTAGCAAAATTTGTAGCACGATCCGTAACTATCCTAGAAGGAGTGCCAAACATGGTTATAGAATCACGAATTATTCTAGATATTTCTTCACCACTCATTGTCTTAAGAGGTTTGAGAATACAATACTTTGTAAAAGCATCAATCATAACTAAAATATATTTATAACCTTCATTCGATTGAGTAAAAGGACCCGTGCAGTCTAAATGTACCGTATGGAAGGGAATTGGAGTTTTATCAATAGGATGCAATAGACCTTGGTGAGGACCGCTGTGAAACTTTCCTTTAACGCACACTAAACAATGGGAAATATATTTCTTCACAAATCTGCCAATACCAGGAAACCAAAATCTCTCTAATATTTTCTGTAACGTTTTTTCTTGTCCAACGTGACAGTTTTCATCATGGTACAAACGTAAGATACTGAGCCGACTTCCTTTTGGGACATATGCCTTGAGTTTATTATCTAATGGGTATTTGTAATAAAGCAAATTATTTTTTATTGCATATTGATTACTTATATCACCGGATTCTACTCGTTCTATTAAAGATAATGTCTCAGGGTCTTTCTGCTGTGCAATCTCTAACCAAGATGATTGGTCTGTTATTAAATTGGCTACTAGTGAACCCTCAGGGTAGTTCGACTTCGAGGCGACTGATACAACAGGATTCCTGCTCAAATAATCCACATGTCCAACATAAATACCTTTCTTATAAACCACCTCGAAATCGAAGTCCTGCATGAAGGTCCACCACCGAGCAACCCTCGGAGAAAGATCCTTTTTGTACATAGTTGATTTAATCGCATTGCAATCAGTGATTATTTTAAATTTTATTCCCAAGAGATAAACACGGAAGTTTTTCAAAGAGTTATATACTGCAAGTGTTTCTAATTCATAAGATGTGTATCTAGATTCCGGCTCAGTAGTGCGGCGACTGTAATATGCGACTACTCTATTGTTTGTACCATGTTTCTGAATAAGCATTGCACCGTACCCAATTGAACTGGCGTCGGTGTGCAACTCTGTAGGTAGTGCAGGGTCAAAAATTGAGAGTATGGGTTCCGATATTAGCTTATCTATGATATATTTACGCGCCGCCTCCTGGTCATCACCCCATTCCCAATTCTGTCCGTTTTTGGTAAGTTTCGTTATACAGGCCGTTCGGGACGCAAATTCAGGAATAAATTTTCTGAAGTAACTCGCGATACCCATAAATTGACGAACTTGTCTCACAGTTTTGGGAATAGGTGAATTTACCAGGTCTTTAACTTTAGTTTCACTAGGTCGTACTCCTTCAGTCGAAATAATCCATCCTAAATATTCAATGGAAGTTACGAAGAACTGGCATTTCTTAAGATTAATAGTAAACCCAGCTTTAACAAGAGCTGCCAAGCATAAATCTAAATATTCTAGGCCTTGTTCATGGGATACACATGATATAAGCAAGTCATCAATGTAGACCCTAAGGAACTTCAGATCTTTTACTGCTTTAGATATAGCGCGTTGAAACACAGAGGGTCCATTGCATATACCGAATGGCATTTTGACATATTCGTAGTGCCCATCCGGGGTCACAAAAGCTGTATACTTAATGCTGTTTTCAGCAACTGGTATCTGATGGAAACCATTTTTCATGTCAATTGATATGAAGTACTTAGCTTTGCCTAATTGGTCAATCTCATCCTGAATCAATGGGAGAGGATATCGTTCTTTTTCAATTATAGTATTTAATGCTCTGTAGTCTACACACATTCGGTCACCACCGTCACGCTTTTTTACCAATAGTATGGGACTGGCATAAGAGGAATCACTTTCACGGATGATACCGGCTTGTAAAAGGTCATTAACTATATTCTTAACCTTTTCACGCTCTATCGGGGCCAGACGATAAGGGCGGTAATTTATATTTTTGTTTGATTTGAGTTTTATTTCTAATTGACCAGTGTTAACATTGCCAATATAATTTACCGAAGGCAAAACATTAGGATATTTATTAAATATAGTCTGTATTTTATCTTGCAAGTTCGTATCTAAATTTTGAATACACTTTAAAAGTAAATTTTCTTCATGGTTAGTAGTAGAATTTATTACGTTTCTACGTATTACTCTAGTGCCTGACATGTCAGTAACAATAGCAATGTCGGCATATTTGACAATATCTTGCCCTATAATACAATCATAAGAAAAGTCACTATCAGTTACAACGTGCAATTCCAATTCAATACAGACGTCATCAAAGCGAACTGGTACTGTAATTTTACCAAAAGTATTTAAATGACCTGCGCCGATACCATCCAACCTTACAGACCAGGGAGAGATGTGACAACCCAATCGATATGCAATGGACTCCTTAATTATTGAACAATTTGCGCCAGTATCAATCAATGCATTTACAGGATTATTATTAATATGGACTTTTGTAAGACGAAGGCCGGATTCTGTTACACAGTTAACTGGCTTATTACTAATTTGTTTTTCACGATCATGTCGCTGTTTGGACCAGCACTTGTCTATACTGTGACCTTCCTTCTTACAAAAACCGCACCTATTGTTTTTATTGTTATGAATTGGCGACTCCTTCGAATTAGGCTTTGATACGTTATCAAAAGAAGTTTTATTAGAGGAAACATTTTTTGGACACTGGAATCTAATATGACCTTTTTCTCCGCAAGTAAAACAATGCTTTGAACTAAAAGATTCTGAAGCTTGATTAAAACGAGATCGCTTGGCAGCACTAGTATTTGAATCATCAGTTGTTCCGTTTCTATCAAATAATCGTTTTCGCGGATTCTTAACATAACTGGAGAAGAGGGTAATTAATTCATTAGTTGTTGATACTGAACTATTAAAAGAGGCCATGCGAACACTAACATCGCGAACACCCCCACAAACAAGCTCAACTAACTGTTGCTCGGTAAATGCTACTCTCGATTTTTTTAACAGTAAAATCTTTTCTCTGGCATATTCGGCATAAGTCTCTGCAGAATCAGAATTATACAAAACGGCTTTGGTTAGTTTCTCAGTCAAGTTTTTCTTAATTGGGAATAGATCTATTATATCCTGACGGAAAGTCTCCCAGTCACGGTGTTCCGGTTCCCATGTCTCAAACCAAGTAGAAGCAGAGCCCCGAAGGGCCTTACCGGCTTTTGCTACCATTTGTAGACTGCTCCAGTTGAGTTCTGCACCCAGATCTTCTATATTTTGACACCAGTATTCTGCGCCATTGTTCATCTTCTCAGGATGGAAAATAGGTAACACCACATCATCCTGACGGCGGTTTGATGATATCGCCATGCCGATGGATTCCAATAAATTTTTCACAAGGTCCGCATCCATGGCTCACACTGAAATATTAAATAATTCTATTAGATATTGAGTAAAATAGGTAGGCCGAATCCCACTTCTGATGTTAGAAGTAGGTTTATAAAAATATTAAAAAAAAATACAACACTGTAGCTAGAAAAGCCTTTTAATATTAAATATCAAATCAAAATATAAATATTACACATTTTAATAGCAACGTTAAATATTCAAATATAATATAGGCATCATATTCTAATTCAATAATTTAATCACAATATTCTAACCAATATTTTATATTTAATTAACAAAGTATACTTATCTGAAATATTCCAGGTACTCAGAGTCAGATCGCACTGACAGGGGGCAGAGTAACGTTCCGATCGGCGTCTCGAACAAAAGTGACCGCTCCGCCCGGCGGTCGCTGCTTATATACTCGATCGTAAACAACCTCACTCTGCCCCACCTCTGACTACCGGTTGTGACGTTAACATTTATTACGTTTTATTTTGGTTTAAATACACATTTAATGGTAATAACATATTATTTACATGTTTTTAATATATGTAATTATTTATATAAAGTAATCAATCCATTTTCGTAATAAAAATACATCAAAATAATAACAACATCTCACACGCGCGTCGGAACGCTTACGCGCGCTATAGCATGCTATAGCCGCCGATCGCGTGCGAACGCGCGCTGACGCACGCTGGCGCGCGCGCCGGTGTGCTGGCGCGTGCTGGTGCCGATTCGTATAGATTTTTCGAATTCTTTTCTTTTTACTCTTGTTATTTTGCATTTCTTGCAAAATGCACGCTATTACTACGGCTCTCTCTTCAGCTGTGCTATCCATTTCGAACTTGAAACTACACTGTGACCAAAACAAATGTCAAAAGAAGGCGGCGGAATGCTTCAGCACGCTATAGCACGCTGACGCGTGCGTTCGCATTCCGCAGCACACAAATACGATCGCACGCTATAGAGTGCTGCAGCACGCGGCAGCACGCTGTAGCGTGCTGAAGCACAGGCGCAACAAATGCAATTCCGTGCTGATATATGTAGCTCAACCCTAAAACTTACATCATCCAGACAAAATCTTTAGGCATTAGTTGCTTGTGACTTAAATCATGATTGGCCTTGCCTTATAAGTAAGGTGTTAAACCTTGCGCATAAGTATTCATGCCATGTGGCAATCGACCAACCGTTACATTCGTCCCACTAAACGCGTTGGTCCCACTAAACGCGCTACCTAGCGGCGTTGCGACGCAAAACGACGTGATGAACACGTTGACGATGGTGATGACGAAGATACCCAGCACCGTCAAGTTGTTGATCCTGTCCGCCTTGCAGATCTCCTTCTCGTCGTTGACGTCGTAGCGACTGTTCATGATGAGGCCTATGCCTACCATTATCTGAAAAAAAGAGAACCGTCATCAAATCCACACACGTCAAGCTGTTAACAATTACTTTACTACACTAGGTACCTACTGAAGATAATATTATTCTCTCTTACAGCATAAATATAATAATATAATTATTTCAAAATGCAATAATATCTTGAAACAGGGTAAGGAAATATTTTTATTGGGCCGGTAAATATGTCATTTCTCGAGTCAAATTAGAAAGTGATTATTGTTGGGGCACAAGATGAATAAAAAGTGGTGGCCTTTGTTCAACTGAGTGAATTAATTCCTAGGTGAACCAAGTCCTCGGCATAATTTTATTATGTCGACTTATTTCACCTGGGTAATATCAGCTAGGTGAAATCATTCCCGAGGTTAAATTGGGATACCAAATTATATACCTAGTCTAGTTTGTTCACCCAGGTGATAAACCGTTATTATAGGAGTTGTGCAGTGGAGAGATCATCATTTAATTTCGTCGCAATTACATAATTATTTGCACGTCTATCAAGACAGGATACACAAATCAGTGCTTACTTGGCTGATAATACTGATGACGATGAGTATAATACTTGGATAAAAGTAGGGGTGTGCGATCGCTTCCAGGACATAACGGAGTTGACTCGCGTTGGCCGACAGCAGCGCTAGGTCCATCATACCTTGCGCTAAGTTCTTCTTTTGCTGGTATGTGTTCACGTTTGGAAGGATCTGCGACCAAAGTGAAGCTTTCTTTTTATTTTTCTTAGCTATACTCCAGAGGTTCGGATGTCTTAGAATAAGAACGCCCTACTATCCATATAAATAGTCCTTGCTGATTGCAGCATTAACGTTTCAGCTCAACCGGGGCAGTACTACACTACTACTACCTACTCTCACAGAATATCGACGTAACAGTAGGTACCTATCTATACTTGTAAGTGAGAGTGCCGAAGCCCCCAATCCCTTTTTCTTTCCTACTCCCTCATCCCACTCCTATTATTTTTTCCCATCCGAAAGGCCGCCAATGCACTTGTCACTTCTCTGGTGTTGCGAGTGTGCGGCGGTAGTCGCTTACCATCAGGCGACCCCCATATTCGTTTACCGTTTATTATATTAAAAAATTATAAACGTTTCTGGACCAGAAAGATCGTGGTACAAATGGGAGTTGAGCTAAGCTGCTGCGCTAAGTAATTGGGATGAGCCCAATTAGTAGTAGTAAGGTCATGTTGTGTATCGGCTGTTGCCGGCCTACGCTCGACAGTAGGGTTGTGGTTGTTTCCAAATAGTCAAATCAAGCACTTTTAATGAAATGTCAAAAACGGTCTTTGCTACGGCGTTTGTATGAAATAAGACCAACTGTCAAATAGAATACTTATTATTAAGGATCGGAATTTAGGGAGCTAACATTGTCAAAAGTATGGGTATGCCTAATTTGTAAATATGATTCCGGAACTAGATTCCAGAAAATTTTGGATTTTTAATGAAGGTTTATTCAACAGTTTAAAACATCTTCATTAGAATTCCGAAATTAGCCAGTATACTATCTAGTTCCGGAAACACATTAAATAATATTTTCAAGTATTCTAATTAGAAATTAAAACTCCAAAGTATAAAAAAAGATATATTCTAGTGGGCGCGGAATTTAAAGTTAAACTTTATTCACACCATCAAAGTATTAAGTCAATATACCTAAATAAAGTCAATTGTCTTCAGCTATTATGTGCGTCAAATCATCAAAAATATACAGTACCAACCGCAATTCCTATTTAAAAACGTAACAAAAACCGGCCAAGTGCGTGTCGGGCCACGCGCAATGTAGGGTTCCGTAGTTGCCCATAATGACTTGCTGCAAAGGGTATTAATGTACAACAAATCCGACTGTTTATTTTGCTGGAAAATAATTTTAATAACACTATTATAAGAACCTAAGTTTTGCTTAGAAAAATACTAGGTATGTATCCAGTTATGTATTGTAAACATAAAATGTGGTTTCCAAGATATAGGTACTACTACTATACATACGTAGTACCGTAGTACATTACATACCAAAGTACGTATATCTTTAAGATTAAGCCAGCGCGCCCAATGTAAACTCACAGAAATAGGTATTTATAAGTTAACCAACGATTACTCGTAAACTAGTGATAACTACTTAGCCGTAATAGTTTTTCTTTTAAATTCGTTATATGTACTACATTTTTGATTTTTTTCACCTCTTCCAAATTAATAGTTTAGCCGGCAGAGGGGGGGGACACTTGAGTCTAACAATTTTTTTCACTTCAAAGCTTGATATTTCACAAACCAATCACTTTATCGAAAAATGATTTGAGCAAACTAATAACATTTTTTAAAAACCTATCCAATGATACCCCACATGATGGGGTACTCAACCAAAAAAAAATTCAACCCCACTATATATGTAGGGGAGATACCCTTAAAAATTTTTTTCTCCTAAATTTTATTCTACAGTTTTGTTGCAATATCTTATGTCTATATTTATGTCAAATATCAGCTTTCTAGCACCAGGCGTCTTTGAGCTAGGCTGCGGACGGACAGACGGACGGACATGACGAAACTATAAGGGTTCCTTGTGGACTACGGAACCCTAAAAATTAGGCATATCCATACTTCTGACAATGTTAGCTCCCTGATTCCGATCTTTGCGTTGTTATCAATAAATTGTCGATAAAAATGTTAAATAAAGTTTTAACATTAATTGATGAATGAAACTACCATTATTTTGACATATTTCACGAGATAAAAATACTTGTAGGTATAATTTATTTCATTTGCAGGAAACTTCCCTATAGCATAGGTACCTTTGAACCACCACTACCAACGGTATGTTCATGTTAAACACACAAATGGATGGAAAGATCAAGTGAACTAAAGAGTTAATAAAATTGTAATATGCTAAGTATGTAAACTAACCTACCTACGAATATGATCAAATAGTGCACTTTGATCATTGTACCGTTCTTATGCTGTAGGAAATAAGGATCAAAATTGTATTGCAACTGTTAAGCTTGGCGCCGTGTGTACCTATTCCGCAGACCAAACTTACCTCAATAATTGGTGAACCAGGCCGTTCATCGATGGCGTAAAGTGGTGGCAGACCATTTTCATCTAAAATGTACAATTGGATAGGTTAGCATGATAGGTTAGCATTTAGCATAAAGAAGACGGATCACAATCCATACAAAATTACCCCACGTCCTATAACAAAGTGACGGATTCACGGATCTCAAAAAAAGGGTCTTGACAGACGGATGGACAACAAAGTGATCCTATAGGGGTTCTGTTTTTAAATTTACGGGTTTCGCAATTTTCCCTTTATTTGTACTATAAGACGTTGCTACGTGCCAAATTTCAAGATTCTGACTTCACGGGAATTACCCTGTAGATTATAATGCCTGTCTGTGCCTGTAGGTTTTGATTCCCTTGCGAGTAGTTGCTAGAAAATATGCGGCTTAAATTGCTGTTTCTTTTTATTGCGTTGACATAGAAGTTTGATTTTGTTACAGCTTCAAGGTATTAACTTGAGTATTTGATATGAATTCCAATTTAATAGCTTTACGCGTTCATGAGAAAATGGTAATAACCTTAAAATTATTAAAAATATTTTGTTGATATGATGTAACTAAAAATTTACGGTTTTCGCAATTTTTCCTTTATGCATGCTATAAAAAACATCGCTACGTACTAAATTTCAAGATTCTGAGTTCACGGGAAGTACCCTGTAGGTTTTGAGTTTCGAATATTTGCGGGAATTTGCAACATAAACGGCTGTATCTTTTGATTGCGTTGGCTTAGAAGTTTGATTTTTGCACAGCTTCAAGGAACAGTAGATTTGACTATTTGATATAAATTTCAGTTTGATACTTCCACGCATTTCTGAGAAAAAGGGTCTTGACCGACGGACGGACAACAAAGTGATCCTATAAGGGTTCCGTTTTTTCATTTCGAGATACGGAACCCTAAAAAAGATAAAAATGTATAAAAAATATGGCATATCCCATAATATATATCAAAGAGAGCGAAAAACTAATAATGTAAAGTACAAAAATGAGCTTATTTTTGAGATTGTACTTTCATTTCTCCAGGATCCTGGAGACCGGAGACCTGATTTTATGGCAGTGGGACTATCTTGGAGGTACCCTTTCAAACAAAAAAAGATTTTTTAAAAACGGTCCATATATATGTACCTACCTACTCATACGAAAGAATTTTTCAGAACAGCGCAGCGCCTGAACTATTTTCATAGCATTTTTTTCATATGAAGGTGTAAAAGAATGAACTTAGGAAGTATAGGTACCATATTTTTTTACACATTTTAATCTTTTTTTTTGAGATATGTCTCTGTTATAGGACGTGGGGCAATTTTGATCCATCTTCTTTATGATCCTAATAGCCTAAACTTAAACGCCACAAAAATTACTCACGGCAAGAATACCTAAGATTTGGTAATTCTTAATTGCCATAATCTATAATACAGATAGTAGGTAAGTTTAAAAAGGCATTGTGAATATGGTAAGAAATTATGAAACATAAATAAAGAGAAAATGAATAGGTATTTGAATATGCCTCCGAACCTGCCGTGATCAGCTCGTCTTCGATGCCAGAGTATAGAGTATCCTTTGAAGCATTATCTTTATCGGTATCTTGCTCTGCTGGAAATGCAAAATATATGTTTAAACATGACGTAATAAACTAAGTATCTATTTCTATTAATATATTTACATAGCTCAGGTCATGTAAAATGGGTTCCTTTTCGTCAAGGTTTTCACTTGATGTAAGTAAAATATTAAAAATACTGCTATCTGTAAGTACGTTACAAATTGAAGGTCATGGAACTTTATGCCGGCACCATAACGGTGCTGGGTTCTACAGTGTGCCAAAACCTTAAGCAGCAAACCAATTAGGTACAAGGGTTTTTTTAATTAAAATAATTAATTTCAACTATAGTTGGTGCCACGAGAAGATAGACTTTTTGTAAACAAACATTCAGGGCTTCACAACCTTTTTCAAACAGTTGTGTTTTAGATTGTATACTTTTTGAACAGTCTTTTTTTTTAATGCCTCATTATGGCTTAAAGTAGCCTACCTATCCTAAAATATGAAATTATTGACCAACACTGAATAATTTTGCAGATAACTCGCTAGTACATTGCATAAAATTTTCTAGGCATGCAGATTTTACGTTGTCTGTGAATGAAATCGTCAGAATGAACTTAAACAAAATCCATTAAAAGTTACGGTAGTCTGAAAACGCAATTTCTTTTTAAGGTATAAATAATTTTCTGCGCGACTAATAGTTTGCCATCTGCTATTCTGCACCCACTTTTTCGAGATGCCGGCAGCGGAAAGAGTGTTGCGTTCCTATAAACTTATATTTAACTTTACATTTACCCCTTCTTGACAGCAAAAAAAAATAATTTTGTCCTCTGATAAATGTATCTTAAGCCCAAGAATGTAACAGTTCATTGACATAATGAACTAACGCCAAATGTTGACATTCTAGGCGTCAGTACCTCAAAACATTAAAAGATCCTGTTGACAGCTCATAATATCGATAAAAACCCGATCCATTGACATATTAGTTTCTAATGACACGTATCTGTGTACCGTTGCGCTCATTGGATTTGACATTATTTGTTTTTGACAGAACTATCGTTAAGTCACTTAGTAGAAATTCTTTGTTTACAAAAAGTCTATGTTCTCGTGGCACGGACTATACAGATAAAATTAATTAAGTGTCTAAAGCACTGAGAGTAAAATGTTTACAACGTAGGTACTTACCATAGAAATTATATCTATGGTACTAACCTGGGAAGCCGGGATGTTTGTGGCCATTCTGCTGAAAACAAATAAACATTCATGAAAAGTTAAAAATAGTCATCGTTGACATTTTAGCGAAAGATGTATAAAGATCGCCCAAGGCGCATTGTTAGGTCCTCTACCGAGCACCAGGCAAAGAGATTATTATTATTTTAGGTTAGATGGAACTGTATCTTTATTGTAATGCTGACACTTTCTCATTCCGCAAGCTCGGTAGGTACTTACTTCTTCATTATAATATTAGCCGATACATATCCATTGTTGGTCATAGGCCTCCCCCTAGGATTACCTGCTACCACACAGATCTTGAGCTTCCTTCTTACATATACAGTACCTAGTCTAGATTCTCTAAATTACGTTAACAATGTTTATAACACATGATGATTATACCTACAACATATTCTAAGTTGTTCTAGTAGGTACTTTTTTCTTTTTACAATAGTTATTTTATTTATATAATGAGGTTAAAGTAACATAATTTATAAGTAGCATACCAGTGAAGCTTAATCTAATCTAATAAAAAAACCATAAAAACAAATT